>VZRF01005429.1:483194-587937 GCA_013396875.1 Vireo altiloquus | reverse complement strand
CGCGCCGGGCACCCCTCGGACCCCTCCGGCAGCCGCCGCCCAGGGGCTCCCGCCGGGTGGGCGGAGGTCCCGGTGGAGTCATGATTCAGCACTTCTATTTATAACCGGCCGGGGGGCGGCCGGGCTTGGTACTTAATTAACATTCATAGCCAACATGACCGGAGTTTCTGCTTATAGACAGTCCGGGTGCGAGCGGAACCTGGACGTGCCATCCCACCCCCTTCCCGAGAAGTCGGTGTGCTGGGAAAAGTGGGAAAATCAGCTTTATTGTCCTGAGGGAAATCCTCGCGCTGCCCTACAGCCAAGGCTGAAGGAACAGCCCCAAGTATTTCTCACAGCGAGGGGACACCCCAACAGAGAGGAACCATCCCCACAGACCCACTCAGGGGCTGGACCCAAACCCTCCACACTTGTCTGAGGGTGAATGTTTGATGTGCTTCCTCACACAAGTTTTCCCTTTCCACAGCTCCTGGATCAGGTGCAACAGCATTGGCTCGCTCTCTTCTCTTTGAACTGCTGGACGCTGGTGACCCTGGTAATGCCATCGTTAGGCACCAGAGTTCACGGCTCATTAAGAAGCTGAGGTTCTGTCTGTCGTGCATGATACGCGTGGACATGAAATTTCAATTGGCAAAATTAACCAAGCAAGCACTAGAGAGTATTGGGATTCAGGCTGCCCGTACACCCTTGAGCCTTTTGACCCAAGAGAGCAACTGATGGCAGTAATGGAAGAGTTATCCTTGCTTTTCATTGGTACTAGAGTAATGTGCATTTTGCCACTGAGTTTCAGACATGCACCGATGGAAGTACCTCTATCACCATACACCCACATTCTTTGTGTATTAAAGGCTCTAGGTACTGGAAAAATTTCCTTTGAGGCAAAATCTTAACTACAAAATCTTGAAGCAAAAGCCTTAACTCTTGCTCTCACTGCACACAAACACAAGACTGTTGTTAGAGACAAGGTAAACCCCAGGTTTTATTAGCACTGCCATTTCACATCAAATGAGATTCTGCTTTATAGAATAGCAGCAGAGCCACCCAAACCTGAGAGAGAGAGACAAACCCCACTTTGGAAAAAACACTAAATGATTCAACCAGCCCAAGACACTGAAGTTAATTGACAGCTCTCTCTGCAGCACCACAAATTTTGAGCCAGTTAGTCATTATGCCACATCTGTGAAGTGGGTTTAACTTCACTCTTATTTTGCATAGGAAGGAGGCAGAAAGGTCAGGGGACTGGCCAGAGAGAGCACTCAGAGCTGAGCCTAGAAAGCAGACTTCGTGTTTCCCACGCCTACGTATCAACAACTAGACTTGGCTTGCCTACACCAGAAAATAGACTGGCATAGCTGGAGCTGGTAATTATACCGTAACAGTTTATGCCGGAATAACTCTCCTTGTGGACACTCTCCTCCGGATGGAAAGTGACTTCCCAAAAGCTGTCCAAATGAATTCACTCAACAGCACACACTTTGAGATTTGTCTTTCCCCTCCACCCCCCTTCCCCTCTTCATTTTGGGGGGTCAAAATTCCTGAGATGTGGGTCTCGGCAGAATTTTGAAGCCTTTGATCACTTTTACAGACCATTAAAAGCAGGGACAAATGCAAAACATGTCATTGAAATGCTACAAGTCTTGTTGTCAAGATTTTTATGGTGCTTTTCATCAAAATGTTGAAAACGGAAAGCTTCCAGCTGGCTCTCCTTACAGGTAATAACTTAATAGCTAACAGCTTTTCTCCCAAAGCTGCTGGAACCTGCTTGAGCCATGGAAGCTGATGGGAAAAGCCAGACCTATCCTCTACAATAAATATTTTCTGATTTTCTGATCCTGCTGCTCCACAAGCTTTCGAAACCAAATGTAGCTGTGAAAACAAGGAGGAGTGACTAAGGGAAAAGGGGCAGGGAATAAAGGGACAGGACTTGGCTTTATAATCAGCTTGCTTGACTCCAAGGGCTGCAGAGATGAGCACATCCTCACTACAGCAACACGGGTCTGAATCACTGGTTTCAAGGCAGAACTTGGCTCTGGGCTGTAGCAAGAGCTCCCCAGTGATTTACATCTACGAACTCAGCAGAGCTGCTGTGGTGATCTTGAGAGCCAAGTGATGGCTTGGGGATCAAGAGAGTACGATTCACATCCAACAACGACCAGAGGTCCTCTGCATGATTTTGGCCAAGCCATCATTGCCCTGTGTTTCAGTTCTGCATTTCTAAAACACAGCAATTAATACAATGAGAGATTTTCTTCTGCCGAGCAATGTCCCAAGAGCAGTTCTCAGCTTTGCCAGGGAGCTCTGCCACATTACAGAGGTCGCTCTGGCACCCATCTGAAAGAGCCATTCCTGGAGTTCCTGGGAGCCCCGTTCCATTGCCATGCACAGGACCTCAGCCCTGCCTGCCCTGAGACAGTGCCACACAAGTCCTGCTGTCCCCAGGATCACAGGCTGTGCCAGCAGCCACCTACTCAGGAGCTATGATGTCCTCCTTGGCACTTGTTCAGTCTCCCTAAGCCTTAGTTCCCCTCCTGTGTGCCAGAGATAACAGAGCTCCCCACTCTCACAGGAGAGTTTAATTTCTCATTGTTTGACAGCAATGTGCTTTGATAGATTTGATGGCCTCAGCCTGTTTTCAGCTAAATATTTAAACATTTAACCCATGTATATGTATGTATATGCACATGTGTGAGAATTATTATTTAAAACCACCATCATGCTTTTTATGTAAATTCAGGTTTAAAGTTTCTAATTCCCATTTTTTATATGCCTGTATAAGCCCAAGGTGCTCCAGGAGTTCAGTTCCAAAATCTTGTATTGGGTATTCACGTAAAAAGTAGCTCAGCACAGCATAAGCTCCAGACTTACATATACTTAGCAAATTAAAAAAGACTTATGTGCCACACTGTTGCCTCGGACAGCAACTGAACACGGCGGAGCAGCAGATCTCTGCATCGGCTCCCTTGCTGTTAGACTGAGCTCTCTCTTCCCTTCCCACAGAAGGGGCACTTTGAAGACAAACTGGATCCAGTCCCAATATACTTTGAAGAGGACAAATACAGACCTTTCTTTACTTAACTCTGCGTTGGGCAATCTAAAAACCATATAAGCACTAATCTATTTGTTATTCCATCTCCTCCTCTTCCCTACAATGAAGCACTGTTTTACGCTTATATCTATCAATAAATAGACCTATAAAGAAAATAATGAACATCCTTGAATACCTTCAGATACTCTATTAATTTTAAAAGAGACGCAACATACTGTATCCCTTGTATTTCACCAAGATAAAAGCCTATAGATTAATTCCTATTAAAACAGTTGGTATTTTCAGGACATGCAGATGTAATTTATGGAGAGGCATAATACTCATAATAGCTCAAAGGCCACAGAAACTGTAGATCTGTGTCTGTTACTGTAGTTGTACAGGCATTCATTGTACAGAGAGCAGTTGAAAAGGCAGAGTATGTAATCTGAATACTAAATTTGTGAATAGTTTCTCACTTGGGCTGGTTAGGCTTTTCAAGTGCAGCGGATGCTTTGTGGGGGACTTTGTAAAACATTCTGCTAATATATCACATGGTTGCTGCATTTTCTTCTCTTATCTTTACTGTCAGAGCTTTATTCATGAAGACACAATATTTGATTCTTAAAAGGGTACCAGCTCCTGCTCTGTGCTCTCTACCTGAATTCAGTGTGCTCTGTGTGAGACTATTTTCACAACAAATACTTCTTCCTTTTTCTATAAAGTGGACAACTTTAGGTGTATATAACTCAGACATATACAAGAAACAGATCTTTTCCCTCACCCCCACATATTCCAATTGCTATATCCAAGTTACTTGGAAAATAGTATTATATTTTCTTTTTTATCATACACAATAAAAGTGTACAGATTTTGTCTTTTATTATACAGATATAAATGTATATGGATATTTCATTTATGAGGAAGGGAAATTCTGAAGTGTCCTAACAAAATTTAATTATGACACAAGCTACTAACAGAGAATCCTTGAGCCTGGGATCATTTTTATTCGTTGCTTGTACAGCACCTAGCACAATGAGGATTTATGCATGACCTAGCTTCCCACTTAGTACTTCAACAAAAATAAGAATTAACTCTTGCTCTGCTTATGGCTGGAAAACACAGTACCAACAGAGTTATATACATCCCATACTGCACAGAGAACACCACAGAATTATGAAGCTCTTGAAGTAGCCAATACAGAAGTGTGCTGGCTCTATTTAAATTATTGGAGCTGCTGGAGGTATTTAGGCAGATAGACAGTTGTTACTCAAGCTAAAACTTGGCAAAATTATAGGTCTCAATTATGTCGAGTATTGCAAAGTAACAGGGAACATTCAGTGACAAATGACCAGGCTCACAGCTTTGCATCAGCTGAAAATTTGGTGGGAATGGAGTTCTTCCACTTCTCCATGACAGGATTACCATGAAGGTGAATATTGAAAGGTCAAAAGTTGCCATTTGGGTTTGGAAAGGCTTCTGCAATACAGAAGACTTTTACCAAATTAGGCTGTGAACATCGTGGGAGCAGGTGGGAGCAGGTCCTGTCAGGCTTCCAACACTGACCTGCTGGGCTCAGCCTGCTGTATTCATGCTGGGTGAAACACAGACTAGATACAGACACCCAGCGCATACATTTCTGTACATGGAAAGAGTTTCTACTACAGCTCTTTAAAGCTTGGCAAAGATTTGAGGAATAAGGACATTTTCTCATGGAATCCAGCCTGCCTGTAAGTGCACAGCACTGGCCAGTGGCTTCCCGGGGCCCAGGAGCCACAGGGGTGCCCCAGGCCAGCCTGGCAGGAGCCTCAGCAGCCAGGGGTGCACCCCACAGCCCCCAGGCCAGAGATGATGGCCAGTGTAACCAAGAACCCTGATCTGCAGGCAGAGCTGTGCCAATGAGGCAGCTCAGAGGTCAAGCTGAGAAGTCAGTATGCAGGTTGGGATCAGCATGGTCCATGGCTATGGCCATGTAGGAGACCAGCCTTCCTCAAACAAAGCCCAGACTCTGGGGCTGAGCTTAAATTAGTTCCTGACCCATGGTAGGAGCATGGGTGAAGGCCCTAGCTGAGGCTGATCAGGGTTGTTTAGGTCTGTTAGTGCCAACCCAGCTTGAACTCTGAACAGTGTGGAAGAAGGAAAGTAATAGTTTACCTTACCATGAAGTGAGGTAGCCTCACTGACTGTGCACACTCTTGCTTCCAGGGGCTGGTACAAAATCATTGAATTGTTTATGTTGCAAGAGATCTCTAAGATCATCGAGTCCAACTGTTGCCCCAGCACTGCCAGGCCCACCAACAACCCAAGTCCCCAAGTGCCACATCTCCATTAGTTAGGTGTCCCTCTGCTCCTTTGCTAGAAGAGCAGTGCTGTGCATGAGGGGTGTAACTGCTGTGTTGAGCTCACATCACACCTTACTTTGCAAGAGCTTGCAAATCTCCCTGCAAGACAAACAGGCTGTTTTCCCTGATTCTACTTGGGTGGTTTCAGGGCCTTTCTTCAAAGCACCTGAAGGATGTCCTGTTTAATCATTTCAGTCCTCACTCACCACATTTCCAAAAACAACACCACCCCTCTTCAGTGTGCATAGCTACAGAAAAGTCGGCACAAATCTATGGGAACATACTTTACCCTCATTAGTTCTTGTTCCTCTTCCTTCTCTGCTTTTCCAGTATCAAGCCAGTGCTTGTAGAGAGCCAGGAAGAGGCTGGGTTGCTAAAACTGGTTACTGTGGATGTCAGGGACTGAACAGGTAAAGCATCTTTCAGCCTGACAACAACTCCTGCAGGTGTGTGGCTCTGCAACACGACCTGATCCAGGGGGTAGGCGCAGCAGTACCAGGTCAGGGATTAGTCAGTCCCCTCCAAGGTGTTCAGCACCAGGCATGGACTAAGAGGGAGCAGTGCAGTGTGAAGGATCACATCTGCATTTAGCACTGGGAGTGAAAAGCTGTCATACAAACCAGTTTTTAGATCCTTGCAGAAATCATGTGTCATGAGTCTCATGGGCAATGAAGTCAGAACATAAAATAGTCTGAGAAAACAAAAGCGCCCAGCCCTCCACCTCCAGAAGTGGCACAGCTGAGCCAAAGGCTGGCACTGCCATCTTAGAGGTGAAGAACAACCTGGGGCCTAGGCCCGAGTCTGGATTGTGGGTGACTGGTTTTCAATGCCGTGCTTTGGAGAAGGATATTAATTTCCCCCTCCATTTACAAGGTCTATTCTGACATAGGCACTTTGCTTAGTCTCCTACTCCTCATCTGCTTCTAGAGTTCATGGAAAAGACTGATGTGTCCATTTTGCAGCTCCAAGCACCAAAATTAGATTCCTGCTTGTAGTCACTCTCCAGAGGAGCATTTCTTTCTCCGGTGACTACAGAGGGAGGCTGCAGATACCAGCTGGCTAAATTAGTTCCTTACAGTAGGAGAATATCCCCATCCATACTTCTGTTCTTCACTGAGAAAATAAAGCTGATGGTACTGCTTCTCGTCTGTCAATGGTGTAGAGAATCAGCAACACCTCAGAGGCAGGGACTTGGACGCAGCTATGGTGGAGCCATGCCAGTGGGAAAGAGGGACATTTTAAAAAGGGATTTATAGGCCTCCTTTGTGCCTGTAAGCAAAGTGTCATCCTAGAAGTGCCCTGGGGCTTGATTATGAAAAGAGACACCTGAAATTAACTGACCACATAATCAGCTTTAAAGCAGAGCTAGGTTAACTTTGATTAACCGCAAATAACAATTTAGATCATAAAAATAAAACATTTGCATCTTTTTATGCTCCTCTTAGCACTGCATGAAACAACGTGTGACCACAGCCTTTTAAAGCTGCATGTTAATTTTTATTGCAAAGCTTTGCTCTGTCTCACTCCAGTAGCAGAGCTAACTGAGTGCTCCACAGCCCTATTTAGGAGATTGATTCTTTTAGTGGTATAAGACCTCTTGATTTTCCAAAGTTTTATTTATTATTCTTATTTTACATCAGGAAAGGAATAACATTTCTCTACATCCAGACATTACCCACACATAACTGTGCAAGCAAAGAAAACATAACTTCATTCTTGAGGTTTGAAAATGCCTCCTTTTTCCTGTTTATTTTTTTATTTTTAAGAGGGAGGCGTTCGTATTTTTTAGTTCTTCTTTGGAGATTTAAATTATTGAACATATCATTTGGTCTCTATATTAAAGAGACAATCTTTTGCTCCTGGCTACGTATGTGGTCATTTTCTTCTGAGATGTGGAAGAAGAAATGTTTCTATTTATTAGTAATGCAAGGGGTTCTTCCAAATAAAATTTTGGGTGGTGGAATGATGGCTAAAGAAGACATCATTTTATCAGCTATCTTTTCTTCAATGCACAGGCTTGAGCTTATACCACTACCCTGTACAGATTTCTCCATCTGACCTCAGCTGAAAAGACTCTGTCTAAAATCTACAAAAGTGAAAAATACAAGATTCAGATTTTCAGCATTATGAATGAGGACATAAATAGAAAAACTTTTTCAGATATTATCATCACCTTTGTTTTCAAAATGATTCTCTTCGTTGCTTTTGCTGGTTTATTGCATCCATACACTACTAAAAGTGTTATTCTCAGAACAAGACTTCCTCATGCCAAACACTCACAGAGTGGATTATGAAGTCCTACAGAAGCCCAAGGTCTCAGCTTAATCCTTGCATTACAAAGGCAAATGCTTTTCCTAGCAGCTTGCTGCTGGTTTGTTGGGCTGGTTTTTAATTCAACAAAGGTATAATTTTACATTCAGCTCTGAAGTTTCGTTAAAAATAGCTGTTGAAAAAGATCCTTAAAATCAGACAATGTTTTCTATGGAAAATTTATCCAAACTAGCTATAGGTCCTTAATGTTGACTTGATCTTTAAGTGATTTCTGCACTATACTGAGTTGGCTTAATTCGCTGGCAACAAAATCACAACCTTCAAGTGAGGTTATCCAAGAAATCTCATGCGAGACTTTTGCACATTTACACATGTGACCCTTTAAAATTAAGCATTTGTCTGGCTGTAGGTGGTGGCTTCCTCTTTTGTGAGACAAAAGAGCTCTGTTGAAAACCCTCATTTAGTTGTCATTGCCCTAAAATCAGAGATACTGAAAAAGGAAAACTGACTCGTCTAAGAATTATTGTCTGTGACTGCTCTTAAAGTAGACAGAGCTATGAAAAAACAGAATGCCAAGCTGTGGGGCTGACCTCATATTTCTCTGTGAGAATGGTTTTTTCCACTGCCTCCTTTAAAAGGTGGTTTCTTACTTTAGATAAGGGAAGCTCCATCAGCTGCTTCATAGAGCAAAACTGACACCCACTGGCCACCCCCAGTACTTGAAACATTTTGAGCTATTGAGCAGTCCTGGCTTCAGGGCAGAGCAGGACAAAGGAGAGGTGGAAAGACCTTCTGGCTCACCTCAGCCCTTCTTCCTTACAGTGCATGACCTTAGCTTTGTCAGTGGTAGCCCCAAAGCCCCACTGCCACAAAGTGGGAAGACACATGATGGTACACTCGGCTCCCTTTGGCTCCTTAGCCAATCAGTCCTAAAAACTCCTCTTACATGACAGATGTCAGGGCTCCCATCTCTTTCTGCTCGAAGCTGGACCAGCTTAACTGACCATATTTTTTCCCTGAAATACAAGCAGACATTTCATTTGATCAGTCTCAGACTAGCTGTGCCCATGGTCCACCACACTTCCCTGCATCAGCTCTTTGCAAGTGCCCATCCACGTGCGGTGGCCACTCGGCCAGACTTGCTCAGTTCTGCTCTGGCATAGGTCTGTCTCTAATACATCCCAAATTTCTCTGCAGAATCCTCTCTCCTCCTCACACTCCAGTCACTGGAGTGCTATTTTTAAGGCTCCCAAGGATAATGTTTCCTACCAAGTGCTGTCACCTGTGTGTTGTGTGAGGAAGTGTCTCCTCCTGCCTCCCTGTCACAGCACAGGCCAGAATTGCACTGGCATTTAGACATCTATTTTTCAATTGCATCCCATGTTCATATCTGATTTGCTATCCACTTAGGCACTTCCAATGAGATTACCTCTTAAGTAGCTCCTTCCTATCAAATATCTTTGTTTTAGATTATATTTATCTTCTCATGGAGAACTTCAGTTTTCCCCGAGATTCAATCTAATTCTTATTTCCTCCTCGTGTCATATATCATCATGTTCTACTCTCTGCTATTACTCCTTGCTCTTGTCTGGGCTTTGAAACTCTTCTGCGCTCTCTTATATGTTACCGATTTCATATATAGTACATAATATCCTACATGGAACACGTCACTGAGCTGAAGGGTACATTATTACATTTTATGTAACCAGCGCAGCTTTTATGCCTTGCATGATCAGTTTGCACTTTAGCTATTTTAAACATCCCGGTAGTACATTATTCAAAATTTAAAGCATGGTATCTCGACAGCACTGTCCTGTTTCTTATCACAGCTTCCAGACAGTGTAGGGTAACTTAGAGCGTTAAACAGGGAAGAGGTTTTTTTAACACTGAGCAGCTTCATCCATGCACACTCTTCCTGCCTGTGCAGGAACTGGATCAACCTCAAGGGAAAAAGGAAACTGGGGTAAACTGTGCTCTCTCTTTTTGAACCCTTTCAGATCATCCCAACCTACCCTAATATTTTAATTTTTTTTTAAATCCCTCACAGAAATTAATACTCTGACTTGATTTTACAGTTATCCTTTTAGCTTTTAACTTATCCAGGCAAGCAAAACCCCCCCCCCCCACCCCGTTCATTGTATTAGAGGAACTTGATGAAGTTACAAGTTTATTTGATGATGTTTCATAGTGCGTTAACTAATAAGTTGAAGGGAACATGTGACAGCTACCTCTCTAAGTGAGAGGCACAGTGTTGCTCTGTATTTCCCTGGTGCTATATATATATCCACTTTGGCTTCAAAAAATTCCTCTTGGCCACAGCCTGACTTCAGGACAGGCTGCATGGAGGCTGGGAGTCCTTAGGGAGAGCACAAACATCCCTACACAGAACCATCAGGGGCAGCTGCCCAAAGACTTTAGGGACACTCATTGCCACGTATTCAGCATCACTATTACAAGGGAGGAAGATCCCACCCTGACTTCCCAACTCCTGGGTCTGAAGCATTAACCTTTCACAGGGGTCCCTGAGGGACGAGCAAGACAAAACTCCTTGGCCCAGGGCTATGTGGTGCTTTTTGTGAGCCTGCCCCAGCCTTTGGGAGCAGTGAGGAAGGAGCTGGAGGGACAGTCCCATCCAAGCACAGACATAGCAGGAAGGGTTGCCAGCTTCAGCCAGGTTATTACAGAAAGGGCCAGCCTGTCCCTCACAGTACAAATATTCCTTATTGTGTCCCACTTCAGTTCCTGGTCTTGCCTGAATTACATTTTCTCCCAAACTACAACATGCTGGCCTCATGGCCAGAGGTTGAGGTGGCTCCTTGGAAAACAAGGCACCTGTTCATCCCTCAGTGTCACCATTGCCCAGGGGTGACAGCCACTGGTGGGACAGAGGGCCCTGTAGCTGTGCTGGGGGGAACCGAGCCCCCTGTGCTCCCTCCAGAGAGGGGGTAACGCTTAACACCAAACTGCAGCAGCAGGTACAGCCCCCCACCTTCTTTCTGCAGCAATAACACATTAAAATAATACCAAGCTGCCGTATAAATGGCTGATGGCAATGCATCATTTATTGATTTTCCCTGTTTAAAGCTTAGCCGTGATTTCAGGCATGCAAAAATGCATAACATCAGAATGATTTGTCCGTAAACTGCTCTTTATGTTAAACAGGGAAGGGGAAAAAAGGATGTTCCATAAAGAGTCCTGGGATTTTCAGGCTATGCCTTAAGGTAATCATGGGATTGTGAGAATACAGGTTAAGTTCCCACCCTGATACATGCCCACACAAATGATGCACTTTCTCTGCTGACTTCTGTTTGAAAATTCTTTTCCTTATTCAGGCTAGATTTGTCTCTACAGAGTGGGATTCCTGGGGGAGAGAATTGTTTATATAGATGAACCTCATGCTGTTTACCTTTCAAATTTCACTTCTCAAAGCAATTTCTGAAAAAGGACCCACCCCATCACCCTCCTGAGTATTTGCTTATTTGAAGTCCACAAAGAGGGATAATTTGCTCCACTTGGGATATGCACACAGGAGCCCTCAGCAAACTGACATCAACACATCTGAAGGTTTGGATGCTGAGAAGTCTCTCAAGAGAGGGACACCATGGAGACCATCCAAAGTCACCTATCCATGTATTTCACTGGGATCACACCTGCATGGAAACAGTCCCTGGGTAAAGACTAATCCATTATCCCATGTCCCATATCCCATGGGTATGTTTATATACTGTGTGTTTATATGCACTTACCTGCAGGCTGAGGGCTCAGCCCTGCTGACTTCCCATACCTTTGCTAGGATAGCTCAAAATCTACACAGAGATCCAGACATGCAGTACAATCCAATATTTTCTATAAGTGATATGAATTCAGAGAGAAAATCCCAGGAGCCAGTGTTAACTGTGTTTTAATGCAACCTTCTTTATAGACGCACAAGCAGAATTTCCATCATTTTACCAGCTTTGTCTCTGTTGTGAGACAAAGGCTTGTCTTTTACTTTGATAACTAAGTACTGCAGATGTAGCTGGGTTTTTTTATCCTGCTCTTTCAGTGTTCCTTTTGGTGGCATGAAATACATAAGACTTTTTCGTTTCAGTTTTCATGTTTAGGTCTCAATACAACAGAGTACTTAAACCAATATCTTCATTTGAATTTAGCCCTTTTTTTCATCCAGAAGTTGAATGAGCTCCATAAGTGCCTCCTCCAGTTTAAATTAACCTTCCCACGAATATTAATAGTTACAGTACTTAATATTTCCTGCAAGAGTCTCCCATGACCATCACAGAACAGAAGGGCTGAAAGTGGTTATAATCCACATATACAAGAAGCAAGGACAGAGAAGAAAGAGCAATATAAAGTGCAGAAAACAACTGGTTTCTAGTGGTCTGAGAATTTTTTGTAGTATCACAGCTATCAGGGAGAGACTTCAAGGGAAGCTGCACTCATCCCAATTTTTCGCCCTTCATGCATATTTAAAGTCCATTGCCAATTTCCAATCTTGCAATGACTCTTGTGTTTTGGGTGGTTTAATATTGTTTTTAAAGGTTATTGGAAAAATAAATATGCTGATCCAAGGCTTTTCTAGAGCTGCAGCTCAAGTTCTACCTTTTCATTAATAACGGGAGCACAGAGCTGAGGTGCAGTGAGTGTGCAGCTGGGCTATTTATTGCTTTTCTCTGGGGCACCATTTATCTTACAACCACTCCAGTTTACTTTTGGAAACGTGTCTGAGTGTAACACTTGCACAGGCACATTTTGAAAGCTGGCTCTGATAATTTATGTGCTTTACGTTAGGCAGCTTCCAGATCCTGTGTTATTTTCAAAGCTTCTCCTTCCACACCGATGTTCCCCATTTTCACTAAAACAAAGCAAGGGGAACAAAAAGCCCACCTGCAACCAACCTAAAGGAAAACCTGTGTAGATGGAGAATAAAATTTCAGTCATGTCACTCTCTACATCACATTAGTCCTTTTGGGCCACAACTTATTCCACTAAGATCATAAAAAAGGGAAAAGTTAGGATTTAGTATGAACTACTATAAAGTTGTCACAATCATTAGTCCTGAGTAGGAGAAACAGAAGAAAACCAACCAGCTCTGCAAGTTTACTGAAGGCATGTCCTTTACAATATACCTTGACAGGTAGACAAATGTGCAATTTGGTAGAATCTTTTCCATCAAAACCCTGAACTGTTGGGTTTTTTTTCCCTCCATTTTAATTTCTGCCAATCAAACCTGAAAAATGTCCTCAGGAACTAAAGTTTGCTACTTTTGGAAACATGTTTCATGATTTTGGGTCTTCAGTGTTCTCAAGAAAAAAAAAACAGGTTGGTGAATGGCAATTAGTGAACTGATTTTTTTTTTAAATTCAAATTTTATATTAAAAAATTACTAAAAATTTTCAGCTAGTTATAAACTTTATTCTTGCTGTTAATCCATAGGTGCAGGCATGGCAACAGAGGGAAGAGAGGACAGAAACAAGAAGTACCCAGCTAAAGCTCTGTGAAAGGATAACGCATGGAGAATAACTATGGAATAATATTATTTGCTTAATCAAGTTTCCAACAATCAGGGATTTTTTAACCATCGTATTTACCAAATAATATCAAGGCTACTCACAAACACCAGGGTGTTCCAAATAATTTTTTCTCTCCGTATTTTACCCCCCCCAACAAAACTCACGTTCCCATGGCTGAGTATGAGCAGTTCCCAACAAGTGGCCCTTGTACACAAGGAATATTTCTGCCATTTTTTTGTTTGCCTACCTATGCCTATTTGTTTTAGGGTGCTGTAAGCCAATTTTGGCATGGCAAAGGCCACCTTATCATGCTTTGATAAGGACAGGTTTTTGTTTTGTGTCATATCAGCTACTCCTCAGCAAGGGGATACACCTTAACATTTACACACATACCATATATAACATTTACACCTTGGGGAGGTGTATTTTATGATGGGTATTTTTAGGTGTGCTTTTTTGAAGGCCCAGGAGCAGATGATGAACTGCAGAAGTTGCCTGTGCAGCTGCATGTGTTTTGCAGGGGATCTCTTGGAGCCCTACTAGGGCAAAACACTCTATATCTTTCCACTACCTCAGCTCCCAGTGCTCTCCAGATCCCCCTGTGTACAGCATCCATCCTTCCCAAGCTCTTCACCATCCTCAAAACCCCCAAGCAGGGTCCCAAGCTCCTCTCTCAAACCTGGGGAGGTGTGGGATGCCTGCCCTCTTCCCCAGCCTGCAAACTTTCCCCAGTAAAGGTTACAGAGCCAGCAAGCAAGAGGTAATTTACACAACAACCCCCAAAACTTTCCACCACACTTGAACTTTCTGTTCTCTGTGGTAAAAGGCAGACGAGTTTGATGTTTATTATCAGTTTTTCCTATTGTCACTGCAGAGTGATTGTAACTGCCATGGCACAGCACAGTTCAGCTGCTCTTTGAAAGCACCCGGGGGTGGCAGTTGGGCAGCATTTGTGCTGCTCATGGAGTCACAGGAATTAACAGCCCCTCGCTTTAGTTACACAATGAAACAATTATTTAAAAGTCACTGCAGAACACACCAGAAAGGGCTAAAATAGTAGGGAAAAAAATAGAGAAATAATAAAAGTCAGGGCAGTGTTTCAGCCCCTCACTTTGGGCATGGTAAAGTTTAAACCCAGGGGAAAATCCCAAGGATGGGAATGAAGCAAGAGATGCCCAGGCTATACATTGGCCCAGTGATGAGGATGGAGAAGCATTGTTCACTGAGAGTCTGGACTAGAGACACATGAGCTACTTGGGTTCCCTTTTGTTCTCCATTTGTCCACCCTATTGCCTGTTTTTCTCCCTTTTTTTTTATTCATACAGCATTCTGTTCCATTAAATCTTTATGTCCCTATTACAGGATACAGTTTTAGATTACTATAATAAAAGGGAGTTGATAAAACTTCATTATCCGTGGTGGCAGAGAAAGAATAAAATCTTACACCTTCAAGTTTGTCCATAACATTGGTTGTAATAACCTTTTTAAAAGCCAAAGTGTGCACAAACACATACAAAAAAACCCCTGAAAAACTGAATTCCCTGTTACTGAATTCAGCATCAGAACATCACCATTGGAAAGTAATATATCAAGCATAGCTTTACTAAAGTCACAATTTCTTTGTCATTGCATTTATTATTTCGGGGCAACACATTTTGTGCCCTGTGTTACTGGAAGTGTATGGTCAGTAAAGTACAGGAACATCATCTCAGCAAGGACAAATTTATACCTGAGTTGGGGTGTGGAGCCTAGAAATTCCTGTGGTCTTTTCCTTTAAAAAATAAGTTGCTGGTACTTTAATCATTTATCAGAAGGAACAGAACGTTTGTTTCAAAGGCACAGAATGAGGGCTTTAAAATTAAACCCTGCTCATTTTTAGCTTCTGAGGGAATGCAGAAGTATCAAGGATTTTAAGATCTGCAGGGATGTTTTAGTTCCTTTATGTTCTGCAGGTTAAAAAAATAAATAAATCTCTTTTCCTCCCTCTTGCCAGGTGTGCAATAAGGGACATTCTGATAAAACCCAGTCCTCAGTTTATAGTTTTATATTAAAAAAAAATAAAATACACCAATGCAAAAATGCTGTATTAACAGCTCCTAGAAAAGACTCCCTTCTACCCCTCCCATGGCATTTTAAGAGTCTCATTTTGTTTAGAAGATGAGTTTGGCTGGGCCATGCAGCACTGATGGGGAATCACCTACTGCTGGACCAAAGTTCCCATGGGATGTACTGCACATCCTCACTGTCTGGGCAAGGCCACAGGGAAGGGCTCTGAGATGCACAGCCCGGAATTCCTATGGGATTCAGGCTCCAGCACCCCAAGGAAGAGTTTGAGTGCTGCAACATCAAAGGGGCACAACCAAGGGCAGGCAGAGGGAGGAGGAAAGTGGGCTGCCAAGGTTTGGGAAAGGTTCCTGCAGGAGAACTGGCTGTGTCACATCCTGCAGAATGTTTGCCCAACACCAATCTGGAGGAGCATATTGGGCACGAAAAGCAGATCTCGAGGGGTCCTTCAAAAGCAGAGGGCTGGATGAGCTATCAGTTGTCCCAGAGCTCAGGGCCAGCCAGCCTGGCTGCAGAGGGCTGCACAGAAATGGGAGGTGTTGGCTGCACCTCCTGCCCTGCTCCAGCTGCACACCCTGTCACCCTCTCCCAGCCTCTGTGCATTTCTCACACTTCCCTCATTTCTCACTCTCTCACCCCAAAAAAGCTTTCTCTGCAAGGAAGAGCCACCTCTGTTTGAGCCAACTCCACTCGGCAGCTGTGGCTCCAGATGTGCTGGTGGGGAGCAGACCCCACCTGTGGGTGCCTCCCCTCTCCCCACCTGCTCCCAGTCGTGGAAACCGAGGGTGCTGCTTGTTCTGACAGTGGTTACCCCTCTGTCAAACGTGGCCAAAACACTGCCAGGGCACCCAGGGGGGTGGGAGCTGGGAGAGAGAGGGAAAGGGAGATGCCACACGGCTGGGATGTCCCCTGAGCCCTTCCTGTGGGCAGAGCAAGGAAGCCAAGCCACAAGAGAGAGAGGCAGGTGTGCAGGAGAGGAGATACACAGGGCAGGCACTGGGTGGGGAAAGCTGCGCTGAAGGAATTGGGTTTGTATCCAAGACAGGCAGAGGGAGCACTCAGCCACTTCCTTGCCCATGGCACCATGGCCAGTGTGCAGGCATTGGGAGAGCCTCGGCCTCGTCTCCTCTGCAGCGTGCCAGGGGAATGGGGATCTCTACCCGAGAGAGCTGTCCTAGATTTAATGCTGGTTTGATTGCCTTTGGAGCAGTGCTGTCAGCACCAGGCCTGGGAGGGCTGGTTCTCCTTGAACCCACCTGAAAATCCATCTTCAGTTTGTGGCCCTTGCCACCCTTCCAGTTTGGGCTCCTGGCACACACCACACTCGGCCTTCCAGCTGGAAACACAAGGGCTGGAAAAAGCTCTCATTTCAAACCCTCTTCATATAAGTAAAATGCTTGATATTTGGAAAAATCAGGAACTTCCCAGCTGTCCCATATTTTTTTTAGAAGTTAAAAGGGAAACTTGAAATGTTACTGATTTTGAAAGGCCCAATAACCAACTTCTTGTATTAAAAAAGCCCTGTTGCACGCACAGGATCACAGATATGCAAAGTTTAGACACAGGATCAGGTGTGTGCTGGAGCCATTGCCCTGTCCTGTAAAACCAGAGCAGGGCCAGGCTTTGGCTCTCCCAACCACTACAGGTGCAGGTGTCCCACAGGGGCTCCTGGTGCTAGAAATACAGCAAGGCTGCATTTCACAAAGACTTTTGTTCCTACCCATGAAAAAGATCAAGAGGTGGGAAGAGGAGGCTGGGGGGAGAAGGGAGATGTTTAGTTTTTGAGAAAGACCTGTTTTCTGAAAGGGGAAACAACCAACTTGTGGTTGCTTCTTGATGGCTTTGTTCAGCCATCTCCTGCCCTGTAAGAACCCAACCTCAGGTACACTTGGCACATCAAAATAAAATTTCAGTTCAATATCTTGGATGGAAACTGCTCAACATGAAAGAGGCAGTTTCATACAGATGTCATAAGGATTTGGGGTTTCTGCCCACATGCAAGAGCGTGGAAAGCTGCTTTTAAGACGTTGGAGCAGCCCCATTTGATACATGCTTGTGGGATGGACTGCGCCTCCCGGGGCTTGAATAAGGTTTTAACTTAGCATGATTTGAGCCCTGGGGGTGGTTCAGTGAGTATCTGCCAAGGCTCCTCAAAGGTAGAAGTGAAGCTGGCACCTATTAGTCAGAAACCACCACAAAGCCTTGCAGACGGAGGATGCTGGAGCCCTGGGTGTGCTATTTAACACCTGCCAGCTTTCAGCGCAACTGTATCCTATGAGGCTGTTTCCACTTGCACTTTGTGGTTAGCAAAACCAAACCCCAAACCTTCAGCAATTAACACTTTTACTCCAAGGTTTCTGCTGCAGAGGGCTGTCCTTGCACGTCCGAACCTCTGTGAGGGAAAATGAGTGCTGGAATAGGTTGAATGCTTGAACTGTATGGGGTTTCTTTGAGGCTTTGCTTTCAGGAAAGCCAGATGTGGCTCAGCGATGGGGAGAAAAAGATCAGGGAGATGAAAAGATGGCATAAGAAAAGGAGACTGCTGAGAATGCATGGCCTGTGCAGAGTAAAAATCTTTCTGGATACTCAAATTCCTTTGAAAATCCAAAGCCATGGGGATAAAGCAGTGAGGTGTCTTCTTTTTAGCTTCTTTTAAAATACCCTCCAGCCTGTGATCATTTAAAGAGGGGTTAAAGAAGGGGATTAATCCACACTCCCCTAAAGCAGCTTCCTGCCCAAAGCCCTGTCTGCTCCCTCCTGTTTTGGCTCCCGTAGCCCAGCTCATACACAAGGAAAGAACTGTAGCCTGAGCTCTGTCCTTCAGCCCGCCCTTGCTGCAGCAGGGCTCTCTGGAAATACACTCCCAGTTCCGAGGATGCTATTTCACTGTGCTCCTCTGTGAATTTCACTGTCCTGAGGATGGCACGGGGCTGCTGCCAGGAGAAAGCTGCTTGGGAAGGGGAAAAAAACCTACACATGTTGGCTTTCTGCTCTGGCTCCTGCCAGGCCAGGGGGCAGGGAGGGGAAGGAAACAGGTAACAACTTTTTGCAGGGAGGGGAGGTCTCCTCTGCCCCCTGACCCAGGGAACAGAGGACATGTCGAAGAGCTGTTTCTGCATATCCAGGTGCCTTCTGGCCCCTCTCCCTGACCCTCCCCCACAGCAACATAGACTATATAAGGTCCTTAAAAGGCTTTGGAAACAGAAATATTTTTAAACCAAGTGTCCCATGGGCAGTTCTCTTTAACAAGAGAAACTAGAGGAATCATGCACTTGGGAAAAGCAGCAAATATTTATGTATGAGCTGCAATTATTAAATTCTCTTTCATGGTTGACCTCCTTTATTTCTTTTTTCTCCTTTTAAAGGGTTAAATGGCTTAGAAGCAAACTGGCTTTTGCTCAGTGTTTGAGGCTGCTCTAAACCAGGCATCCCCAGCAATCCTGCTGTGCAAACACAGTCCATCACAGACCTGTTTCCCACCAAACATCTCAAACTTCATGAGCAGGATGCCCTGGCTTTGCCGTGCAGTTAAATCAGCACAATAAAATAGGGGGAGAGAGCTGACCTTATCCATGTCAGCCTTGCAGCAGCCAGGCCATTCAGGAATTCAGCCTTCCCTGGTCATTAGCAGGAGGCAGAGGTGAAAAGGAAGAGAACAAATAAAAACAGGGGGCTGGGAGAGAGAAAAAAAAAATACCTGTACACAGCATTCATGGCAGGGGAGTCTGCCCAGTCCCCTGCAAAAACAGGAGGGCTCTGGTGAGATACCTGCGTGCTGGGAAAGAGGTGGGACACGTTAACTGTGCAAAAACCCAGATACAAGCTCACATCCATCCAGGGCTTTCAAGGACTGCTGTGTTGCAAGTGATGTAAGGGTCTAACTTAAGTCCCCAGTACAATTCTCTGCTGCCTGAATTAAACCCATGGCTCTCCCTGGCTGCTGTGGGACATGCTGGTGCCATAAGTGAATGGCTGCATGGCTGGTATCTACACATTATCAGTATATATTTACATATATATTATATCTCAGTAATATTAACTTACACACACACACACACACATATATATATCTCAGTAATGTTTATTCACATAAGGCCTTCCAGCTGGAATAAGCCACTGGAGAAAAAACCCAAAACACTGTATAAAAGCAGCGAGGAACAAATTCAGATGCTTTAGGCCTGTCTTGACTCTCGAGAGCAATTGGTGGTCCCCAAGCTATTCTGATGGTGGCATCTAACCTTCAACAATTGCCCCTTGCTGCCCAAGCTGGCTGGGGCTTGCATACATATCCCTGTGGGTGCCTATGAAATAATATTTTGAAGTGATTCTGAATCTTAGGATCAATAAGAATCTTAGAACAGATCTGTTTGGAAGGGACCTTAAAGCTTATCTTGTTCCACCCCCTGCCACGGGCAGGGACAGCTTCCAGTAGACCAGACTGTTCCAAGCCTCATCCATTGTGATCTTGGACATTTTTCCCATGGGGTTTCTCCTATCCCATAACCACGAGAGGTGACTCCAGTGCTTTACTGGGAATGCTTTCCCAGAAAGTCTCCCTGCTCTGCTTTCGCTGTCCCAGCAGCGAGTGGGTGCTGATCACATGACAGATGTGAACAAGAAATGAGCCCTGTCATATTCCTGCCCAACTGACATTTTGAGTTAGGCTGCATTCCTGCCTTTCAGTTGTCGGGAGAGTGTGGAAAGAAGATATTTATCGCATTAGCCCTGCATGATCAAGGAGAAGCCTGGCTGTTTAGGGATGCTTTATTAATGAATGCTAGAGGACATCTACCCCTCCTAACGTACAAGTGGCTCGTTACTGAAAAATGCAGGGAGATAAACAGCCAAGTCCTCTGTCTTCTGTGGCTGTTCAGTAGGTGTGTTACACTTGACATGGGTTATTTATGAGTCTCAGATAGTGCCCAAGGCTAAACCTAGCATTGCCATTAAAAAATAAAAGCATATGTAACCAAGAGTGGCGTTCTGCTGCTGGTTTAATAACAGGAATGTCTTTCTCATGACTTAAAAGGCACAATCCAAAGTGTATCAAAGTCGAGGATAATTTTTCTGTTGACTTCAAAGGGTTTGGGATCAGGCTTAATAATGCAGCTGGTACCTCACCCCCCTCTTCCCTCCCAGCCTCCTCCCCCAGCGCCTGCTCTGGCTGGAGGTGCATTGATACCTTAGACAGAGCCAGCACTGCTGACCTGCTCCATTTGGAAGATGCGGCACCGCTGCCGGAGCACTTCCCAAAAACACCTCATCCTTCCCTGTTGGCCTGGGGAATGCTGCCTGGGGGAGTGGACAGCCAGGGAAATCTTCTTCCCTCTTTCTTAGCAGCGCATCGACAGCTTGCTTGAAATGTAGAGTGGGTCAGCTCTCCCACCTTTCCCATGCCCAGGTATTGGAAACTCATCCCTCTCCAAAGTGTGAACACAGAATTATAGAATGGCCTGGGTTGGAAGACACTTTGAAGACCATCTAGTTCCACCCCCTTCCATCTTTCACTATCCCAGGCTGCTCAGCCCTGTCCAATCTGGCCTTGAACACTTCCAGGGATCATGGGGCAGCCACAGCGTCTCTGGGCAACCTGTGCAGGGCCTCACCATCCTCACAGGGAACAATTTTTCCTAATATCTAATGTAAACCTACTCTCTGTCAGTTTGAAGCCATTCTCCCTTTTCCTGTGAGGCCCTTCAGGCCCTTGTAAATAATCTCTCTCCATCTTTCTTGTAGGCTCCCTTTAGGTACTGGAAGGCTAAAATTAGATCAACTGGAAGCTTCCCTTTTCCAGGCTGAACAATCCCAGTTCTCCCAGCCTTTCCTCATAGCAGAGCTGATCCATCCCTCTGATCACCTCGGTGGCCTCCTCCAGACTGGCTCCAAGAGCTCCATGTTGTTCCTGTGCTGGGCCCCAGGGCTGGAGGCAGCTCTGCAGATGAGGTCTCACTTGAGGGGGGCAGAGGGGCAGAATCTCCCCTCCCCTGCTGCCCACGCTGTGGGATGAGCCCAGGACACGTTTGGTTTCTGGGCTGTAAGTGCACATGGCCAGCTCATGTCCAGCCTCTCACCCAGTGCAGCCCCAAGGTGCTCTTCATCTGTTCATCAGGAAGCTGTGCTTCCATTAGGGAAGCCCTGCCCCTTCACCTGCCTGCCTTTCTCTCTCTCCCCCAAATCCTCACACACCTGTTAAATTCAACACACAAATGGAAGGGAGGGAAAACCCAAAATCACTCATCGGCAAATCACACTTTGTGTTAAACAGTGAGACGTATTTACACCCATGGCGTTCCCTATAGCTTATTCAATCCTGTTACAACTGAACAAAGGGCGAGCTTGCCATGAGAAGGCACACAATGACCCGATAGCCATCCTACACCATCCCATGGCAACATTTTCCCCTCCAGCAAAAGGGAGCAAAGCAGGCAGGGGAGGTAAGTGATATATGGTTTCCATACCTTGCTATCATGTTGCTCACTCCCTCTTGTGCCGAAGGCCTGGATTTTTACAGCCAAGCTTAATTTCCAGAGCAAACCACAACAGGGAGGCCTTGGTAGCCCCAGGGCTCTGTGAGCTGGGTAGTTAAGGATGGTAATTATGAGCAAAGGAGCTGATGGCTCCGAGTGTGTGGCCCAGCAGGATGAGGCTGCTGCAATGGGAATCCAGGCACAGGATGAGTCTCTGCAGAGACTGCAAAACTTGTAACACCAGGAACTCCCAGGAAAGAAAGAGTGCAGCATTTGAAAACAGAGCTAAGAAAACCCCAGCTCCCCATGAGCTGTTGGCATTTTAACACTCCGAACACAAGGGAAGGCGTCGGCACTGGTGTGGTCCACAAGTGATGCTGGAGAGGTGTCCCCAAACTGAAGGGGCTGAGGTGTAAGTGGCAGAGCTGCAGCAGGGGAGAAGAGCATGTCAAAGCACAGAGGACACCTGATGGCTTCACCACAAAGCTGCTTGTAAAATGAAATGGCTGAAAGAACTTCTCCCTCCCTTCCTCCCCACCCATGCTCACTGCTTGCTGCCAACACATTGCAAGTGCTCTGGAAAATGCTGCTCACTTGCTCTGTGGTTGCTCATGACAGTTTGATTTGGATAAGAAAATGAAAATAGTCGTCTGAAGATGAACAACCTTTATCTGATGCTACCTTTTTTTTCCCTTTAATTTTTCCTTTTTTCCTTCCAGAGCAGCAGTATCTTTCCAAGGGCCAAGCCCTCAAGACACCCTAAGCACCAGTGCATTTTCCAAGAGGCAGAGGCTGCTCCTCAGCTACCCTTCTGTTGCACACATGACACCAAAAAAAAATGTTTCTATGACTTCTACCAACTCCAGAGCCTGTGAACACATCACTCCCTTATGAACACCTTCATGCAGAAAGAATAAATTTGCCCTCAAGGAAGCAGTATTGGTAGCACCATGGTCAGGTGAACCATGCCGGATTTATCCCACTGTGCTGGATTTATTCCACCATTCCACGTACCAGCACAGGCATGGGTTAAACTGAGCCTTCCCTCCTTAAAACAAGGCGAGAGCCTTGCTCCTAAGGACGAAAATCCTGCAGCACACACAGACACTTATTTTAATGACTACACTTTGTTGTAATGTTACCAGATATTTTAAAGAGTGTATCACTCCAGCAGAAGCCAGTGCCATCTGTGCTTCCCCAATTAGGAATGCAAGCAAATATGTATTTTACAGTAACATCAATAAAATATAATGCGCAAGTGGTGTATCTTTGGTGTTGTTTTTTTTTAAAGACACAAATTAGAGAAGCAGTCAGTCTTGAAACTGCAGAATTCCCTTGCAGGACGAATGGGGTTTGTAACCAAAAGAACAATCCAAGCCGGGCCTCTGTCACAAGGATTTTAGTTTTCAAAGCAGAATAACTGGGCTTTAATATCTTCTTTTTAGAGTGTATCATCACTATGAGAAGACGGCCTACACTGTTATTTAAAAGAAACCCTGCTTGCCAGGCTATTCATTAGTGAGCATCCCATAAGATATGCCTGAAACCTGCCTCCTGTCAGAAGACAGGTGTTGAGCCTTTTCCAAAATCTCCACTCTTTTTTTCCCCACTGCTGGCTCAGATCGGTCACCCACAAGCTGAGCAACTGTAAATCAGGGATTAAGAGACGAAAACACCTATTTCCCCATTTCTTGCCATTAGGAGATCTGGGTGCTCTGCAAATATTTCCGGTTGTTTCCAGAAGGTCCTTTCCCTGACAGAGCTGGACCATTGCCATCCCTGTCACTCCGCGGCTCCCCGGGGGAAGAAAGAGAAGCTTTCAGAGGGCACCAGGGGAAAGCGCCAGGGGAGAGAAAACAACACTGCAAAGGCGTAGAGAGGACAGGGATGGCCGGCGCGGGGCTGGGGAGCTCCGGGACCGGGGGATACCCGCGGGGGGATGCTGGCCCCGCAGGGTCTCTCTCGGGCGGTGCCTGTCGGGCTGGGAGCCGCAGGGCGAGAGCTCTCTGCAGGCTGGGGAGGTGTTTGGAGCCGGAGGGAGCAGTTAGACACCTCCAGCCTGCCGAAGCAGCGCTTTGCACTGCGGTCACTTGCCTCCGTCTGCCTTTCTTTTTTTTTTTTTTGGTTGCGTTTGTTTTTTGGTTTGGTTTTTTTTGGTTTTTTTTTTTTTTTTCCATCCAACTGTGTCTTAAACTGTTTCTGTCGAACACGCAGCTCCCAGAGGGGAGGGGGGGGATCAACCCAAACAAAGTAAAAAAGCAACATATTGTCTCTGGCTGCCAGCAAGGCATCCCCTCCCTATCTCGTACTTAATGCGATAATGAATCTTCCCGTAGGAGCTTTTGTGGTTTAAGGCTTACTGAATAATAATGTAACACAGAATACACACAAAGCCACATTTTTCTCTCTCTGCCTCTTTTTTTTTTTTTTCCTTCAAAATACACATCTGATCAAAAGCCAGGCTGCAATTAAAACATAGCATAGTTTGGGTTTGGTTTTTGGGTTTTTTTCCATACCACTAGAAAGTATTTCAGAAGCAAACGAAAGCTAAGACAGTGTAAATATTTTCTCCATAAGGGTAATTATAAAGGTTATACTTCATAAGTCTTTGTGCTTTAGCACTTCAACGTTTTAAACACATTTTAAGTTAAATTACTATGCCAGTGGCTAAAAATTGTGTGTCACACAGAAAGTTTTACCCGCTTGACAACAATGAGTGCAGGACCTGCCTTGCTGCAGGTTTCCCATCCTGGCATTCCCTGCCCCCATGTGCAGCTGTGCTGCACTCACGTGAACATCTCCTTCACCAGGCTTAGCCATGGATAACTCATCTGATGAAGACCTCAGAGCATTCCTGGTGATGCTGGGGAGATCAGAAACAATGCATTTTTCAGTGGCAGGGAAAGCCATCCAACTGCTGCTGCCTTTGTCCAGGAATTTCAGCAACTTCCTGGCAGTGAGAAGAACAGAGTAAAATCCTTCTGTGGCCTCTGCTCCTCCCTCTGCTGTACTTGCTCTCTGTGCACGTGTTACTGTACCCAAGAGACTCCCTGGTGTAGCTGGAAGCTACACACGGCCTAAAGGAGCAGAGATAGGGGAATAAACCCAGCTCATCCAAGTGAGGAGCGTGTGAAGAAGAGTGGACATCTACAAGTTCCTCATGTCTCAACAGGTGTCACATGGTCATTTGGCCACATGTCATCATAGCCGTTGAGAAAAAGAGTCTGTGGGACCAGAGCATTAATTCTGTTTTATGTCTCTTGTTCTGCAAACCCAAGTACAAGACATTGTGCCCCTCGTTGATGTTCAGAGATCCCTTCAGTCCCTCAGTGAAGAGGGACATTGTCAGCAGGAGCTTCTCTAATTCCATCAGATGGAAAATTTTCAAACATGAAAGGAAAAAAAAATCTTCACTCTCCATAGACCTTCCTATACAGGAATAGTTATTGTCTTCCTTGTGGGAGAGAGATGCAGTATCTCAGTTGAAGCCCTGACAGGAGTCACTCACTCATAATTAAAATTAATTTCACAGCTGAGAGATGTCCCTGAGCCTTGCTAATAGAGAAGTAATTCATTTTGATGGTCATCTTCATTTCTTCATTTCTGTCTCAGCCACAGCGTGATAGACCAGAAGAGCATGTGCTTCACTTCAGTTAATTACTCTGGGCACACACACAGATCCATGTGCCACACAAGTAATTACTCAGAGCTCAGTGAGCTTCACAGGACCTCCACCACAGCTGTTTGGCCCTTGATTTTCCTGTGCCCATTTGGGAGCCCTTTCCAAGGAGAGGTGGGCACTGGGTTTTTGGTGCTCTGGCAACCACGGGCAGGTGATGGGTGGCTGATGGGGAGGTCAGGTGAGGAAACAAACCTGCTTTTACCTCCTCAGCCACCTCTGATCTCAGCCAAAGACAAAATACCAGGCAAGAGGGAATTCGGGTCTGGCCAAGTGCAGCTGCTCTCTTCTCCTTGGGAAGGAGAAGAAAGCCTTGGCAGCTGGAATTAAATCTTAAGTGCCTCCAGAAAAACTTTTGCATGGGAGGCAGTCCAGAGGAGCTGCAGCTCTAGAGAAGTGCCTTTGCTGCCTCCGCTCCTGCCCTCCAGAAATAAGGAAAAAAACATTTGCCTGGTTTCCTTTGTCTATTTCTTTTTGTGTGCAGCCTGTCAGACCTTCTGGGCAGAGCTGCCTCCTCTCTGGGCTTGCTTGTGGGACAGGGCAAGCAGGAGGTGCCACCTGCAGCAACAGAGGCCAAGGAGAGGCATTAAGGAAATACTGTTGAACAGCAGGGGGACACAGGCATGGGAATGATCCATTTGAAGGCCCTTGAAGTTGTGATGTCTATGTTATAAATGCCTACTAAGATTGAAGAAACTTCTCTTGAATGACCTAAGCGGCATCTGCAAGTCTCAGGACATATCCAGGCACCCTCAGGAGCCAATTCTGGCCAAGCTTCCAGGGATTCCCAGGGGCCTTCTACCTCCTCAGCATTCAGATATTCTCCTACGGAGCCAATAACCAATACAGGACTTTATGACCCATTCAGGAATTCATTTTACACACTGATGAAATCTGAATTGAAATCAAGTGCCAGGTACAAACAAGGACCAGGACACTACAATATCCATAATATTTGTGAGATTCGTGGATCCCATTGAGACCACACTGAGCTTCTGCATTATGTTTATTTTGAATTTAGAGGCTTGTGCTTAGCGACAGGTTGCCAGTGTCCATCTGTAGCTTGTTTTTTGTTTTCATCCGTGCTGCACATTTGTGTGACAAGACGTGGGCATGTTCAGCGTGGAACAAACCTGCTTGTTTTTCACCTCCAGTCTACCCACAGGGAAGGCTTGGCAGATCCTGAGCCAGCAGTACCTTCCTAAAGGCACCTGGAGAAGCTCAGCATCCCCATCCACTGCCCCAGGCATGTGGGGCCAGGCAGGAACAAGCTCTGTCCTGTGCAGGCAGCCTCCTCTGGCCAGGAGTAAAAAATCCACTGATTCCTGATGCTCTAGCAGAGTTGGGATGGCTTTTTCCAAATATTTCAGCTCTCAGAGACATTAGCCACCTACACGCCTAACCTCACTAAAGCAGTAAAGCTTTTGCACTGTTAAATAACAGCTGGATCCATTGACTCCAGTACCCTCCCTGCAGGCCTTGAGTTGGCCATGTATTAATTATCTTGGTCAGTTAATTAAGCATGCAAATATTTTTTTCGCCCCTGCTGAGGCCTTTCCTAGCATTTAGGAGAAACATTTAAACCTGGTAATGGCCCATCCCTGGGTGCCCCCAGCTGTTTAAACTCCAGGCTACCACAAGCTGCCCACAGCAGACAGGATGGGGAGACCAGGCTGGCTTAAAAGGAGATTTAAGGATTATCACAGCCCTCTAAGCAAATTCAGAAGTACACATGCATGTAGCTAACAAACGAATATGTTTTGAGTGACAAAAGAGCCTCTGTCAGTTAAAAGGAAAAGAAAAAAGCAGATTATTTTTAAAGCAATTTCTTTAAGGGAAAAGGGGAAGAGCTGGATGTTATGTGCTTGCAATGACAAATAAGGAGTGAGCTCTGCCTGGTCTCAAAAACAAGAGGTAAAACAATGCCAGTATCCCTCTGCAGCCACTGAAAGCAAGCTGGTGCATGTACAGTGCATCTTGCAGAAACCTGAATTTTGATTTTCCTTTTCTTGCTCTCTTCTCTGCAGAGAGGAGCTTCTGATTAGGGCCCAGGGGGAAGAAGCCCCAGGTGGGATATCACAAATGAATCCAGGGCTGCTGCATCCCTAAGGCAGGGCAGAGGCTTCATTCACCATTCCTCACCCAAAGCTGTGCCCGAGGTGCCCTTCTGCAGGTGCCAAGCACCACACAAGGCGTATGCTGCCGTCAGATGGCAATGTAGGAGAGCCAGAAGTTGTGCCAAGGCTCTGGCTGGGGTGGGAAAGAGAAAAAAAAGGCAAGAAAATAAAATAATCACCCACGCAGAGCAGCCTTTCCTTGCAGGCTTGCTGGCAGTGAAAAAATTGTTGGTGTGCCCTGAAACAGCACCTGAGCATCTCAAAAATGGCAGAGAGGAGCCAAGCAGGAGGCTGCTGTGCCAGCTGCTGGCCTCAGGTGTATGGGCTTTCCTTCTCCCCCCTGCACTTTTCAGGAAAACCTTAAAAGCAGCATCTCCCTGGACACAGAAGCTAACACTTTTGAGGCTCTTCTCTTACTAAATTGAAATTCTCACAATAATTCAGCTAAGGGGAAAAAATCCCCCTCAATGGCAGCAATTTGTATGCAAGACATGGGCAAAGGCCTTTCAGGCAGCTCACCTGGAGGAGGCTGCAGCCTGTGCTCCCCAGGACTGCCTCTGGGAGGGGAGCAGGGGAGCAGGGAAGCAGCAGGCGCACAGGGAGGGATGAGAGCAAACGTTGAAGCCAGCTTGCCCCACCTGCAGTAACACCAGAGAATTGGTATTTTCAGAGGGTGTCAGAGAATCCCATAATGGTTTGGGTTGGAAGGGACCTGAAAGCCCATCTTGTTCCACTCCTTGCCACAGGCAGGGACACCTTCCACTATCCCAGGCTGCACCTGCAGCCAACCTGGCCTTGGACACTTCCAGGGATGGGGCAGCCACAGCTTCTCTGGGCAACCTAAGTCCCCTGGGAAATGGAAAAGTGACCAAGAAGAGGTGAAAAGAAAAACTGTAGGTTATTTTTACAGCTGCTTCTGTTGCAGGAGCTACACACAAGCTCTGCTAGCACAACTGGCATAGCCCATGTCCAAGCATAGCTCTGCCCTGGGCTGTCATATAACCTGAGGCAACTCCCTTCCTCCCCACACAGCCTTGCTTAAGCAGAAAGAGCCTCCAAGTAGATACTTTTGGTGTGTACAGCACCTGGGAGAACAGGGCTAGGAGGATATATCTCAGATTGATGTTTTCTATAATAATAGCAGTGCCTGGTTGTCACCCACCTGAGTTCTGGCACAAGCTTGGCAGTTTGGCCAACCATCCAATTTACTTGTTGACATCCTGATAGGCTCTACCTCACCACAGAGAGCTGCTCCCTTTGATCTACACACAGTGGGAGACTCAAGTCATTTCAGAGGCTCCAAGTGAACTCCTTAGAAGGTCAATCACCCCAGCACAAGGCTGGGGAGTTTATGATCTTTAATGACCTTATTCACACAAGTGAGGCTTTCCTACCAGGACTGGGACTGCTCTGAGATTGGGCTCTGCAAATGTTCTGCTGCAGAAAGCTGAGCACGGGGGACAGGTTTGTGCAATCATAACCACGGTGTTGTCTCTTTAGAAACAAGCAAGGCAAGAGAAAAAGCCAAACAATCACAAACAAGGAGTCTTATTCTCCTAATTTACACACTATTCACTCCTAGAGGATGAAGTTAGGACTTAGGGCACACTGTTAGAGACAGACCCCACATGCTGTGGGCAACAGCCCTCAGTTACACTCAGTGCCAGGCTTGCAACACCAACACAGGAGAACAGACCTCCAAATTCCCCAAAGGATAAATACAACAGAACTCCTCAAACACCTCCACAGCCACACACAGATAAGAATTCAAACTTCTCCCTCCTTCACTCAGAGCACACCAAAGTGGAGTGCAGGGGACTCTTAAACCAAAGCCACTGCTCTCCTAACAAACCCCACACCTCAGGCTGCAGCTGATGGTAATTGAAAGCTGTTAATGCAACCACCTTCAGCTGCAGCCAAATCCCAAAGCCTCTCCAACACCAGACATTTTGTCAGCATCCCAAGTGCTTTCAGAGTGTTTTTTTAGAGGCAAATGTGCACCTCTCATGGTGAAACCCTGGGAAAACCCAGGGTTTTCAAAGACCCAGAGGGAAAACAAAGAGATCAATGAAAAATCCCAGTTTGGGGTGATTTTTCCTTAAAACCACTGACTTAGTTTCTGCGAGATTTGGCTCATAAATTTTGAATACAGGGCAAAAACCTGTCTACTTGGAGTTTTGGAATCCAAACAAGGGCAAGACATTGGCAGCACTCCTCCACCTCAGGTGCACCTCTAGTCCCACATCCCTTCTTACCCCCCCCAAACTCTTTTCAGCTACAGCTGTGAAGTGAGGCTGCAGTCATCACTCCTCCATAAGAGCAGGAATTAGCCAGCAGGGCTCAGATATTCCTTGCTTCGTATTAAGGACTCTTTTTGTGGGTTTTGTGTTGTTTTTCAGGTCTTACTAACGAGGAGTGATCTAGAAACATGTTGGGTGTTTTTGTGATTGTTTTGTCCTCAGTGAGTTTAATGTATTATCATTGCTTGTGTTTGGGACTTTAGTCTCCACCTAGAAAAACACCTTGCTTTCTAAATGTGCCACTGGAGTTAGAAAACTCCTGCCTTGTGAGTAAAAGCTCATGGTATTGGGGAGGTAGAAAAAAGTGGAAGTTGAGCACCTTAAGCTGGAAGCAGCAAGAATTAGAGCCCTAAATACTGCGACACTGGTAAGAACAGAGTTGGGGATGAGGATGGACTGTCAGGTCTTCTTGTTTTTAATGTTACTGCTTGATCAGTTATAACTTGGATTTGTTGGTTACAGTTTTAATGCCTGGGCTGAATTGTACACTTTGGTTTGCTGTTCTTGATAGTGGATGGGACAGAACCTGCTACTTGTTGTCCTGAATTAGTATTTACAGGGTGGGTTGGTTTTTTGGTAGTAGTTTGGTTTGTTTTGCCTAAGGATGGTAGACTGAACTGAGTTTTAAGAGTTTCAAACATTATTAACCTTTATTCACAAATGGTATGAGCTTACAGAGAATTGCTGCAGGCATTGAATTTCCATTCCTTCACTCTCAAAGGTTTTGCTGCTAAGTTTACAGTACAAGGACAGAGGGACTTCTAAAAGGCTTTCAGCATCCCCAAAAACTCACATTTCAACGTAACGAGTTGGCTGTTTGAAGAAGGAACACACCCCAACAATAATGCTTGTAAAGTCTGCAATCCTGCCCATGGGAGAAACCCATGCAAGGATGCATTTCACTCTGACAGGCATCTCTGCTGTCCTGGGCATCTGTTTCAGACCTAGTAAAAATAAATAAAACTCATAGACTGTGCTCAGGCTTTGGGGAGACAGCAGAGTTTGTGTGTCAGCAATGTTCCCTTCATGCTGCTGAGCTGCAGTGGTGGGACCCCCAGGGCCCTTCACCCAGGGCTCAGGTACATGTAATGTAACCACAGTGATTTTATTTCATTTTCTGTGAAAAGCAGGATTGCTGAGCTCTGAAAGCTGAGGTATTGTGCCCCATCCAAGCCCAGCTTGCTGAAATGAGTTTGGTTCACTCCTGCCTGTGTTTCATTCCCAGGAGAGTAAACAGCACCCTACTTTAATCCTCCTCCTCATCCAGCACCATCTGACAGCACCTCTGTCCTGGCACCTTTCAATTCTACTTCACCCACTAGAATATCCAGCAGTTTCATTGCTACCACAGTTAACTATTATTTGAGAAGTCTGGCCAAGCTGAGGAGATGGGAACAGGTCTCCTGCTTAGCACTGATACAATAGCTTAGAAAAAAAAAATTCTCTCCCTCCTTCCATCCAAATTGTTCCACTTGTCAGGACACTCCTCTTGTCCCATGCCCAGCCCACTGTTCTCAAGTCACATTTAAAAGGCAGATCTTTCTGATCCTGCACCCAACATTACACATGCTTTGAAGTACCTGGGCCTCACCTTCATCACCAGTGAGGTGGTTAAAAATGGGGCCTGAGGGGAGAAAACCCCTTAATTGCTAATTCTGCCTCCAGAGGTACTGCCCTCTCCTCATTTTCCTGCCACACCTTGTTAAATACCTGCAGGAAATTGCCTGCTTCCCTAGGGCTCTTCTCTCTAGTGCCTCACACAAATGCAGAATGAGGATTAAACACCATTATTGATCTAACCTGGCTGTGTTTTCCATGTGCCTGCTCTGGTACAAGGGACTGCAAGTGCTGTAGGGCAACAGGCCCGAGGTCCAGCTCTCACTTTCTGTAGGTTCCATCAAGAGGCAGCATTCTCTTAAGAAGTTAGCCCTGGCTAAGGCCCAGAGCAAAACCCCACTGGAACAGGCACCAAGGCTCATTTCTGACCTCCAACCTCACTCTCGTGGTGATGCTGAAAGACAGAGCAATGTTTTATAGGCAGTAGTTTTGCAAACATATCTTCCTTTGCCTACAGAAGTAGCTCATCTTCCCTCATTCCCCAGCATGAGCCACTGGCTGCTGTAATTAAAATGAAGCCAGACTGAACCAATTTGACACTCAAGCAGTTCAGATTTAAAATACTCTCTTGAAAAAACTGCACTTTGCTGTTGAGAGGCAACACATATGTTTATGTACGGATAATGAGCCTTGCTGGCAAGGACAATTAAGTCTCTTGGAAGCATCTGTGGTCATTCTCCACCTGCATTTCAGAGGAAGGCTCTCTATAAAATATTTGCCATTCTCTAAAGCAATTGTACCATCCTCTGTACTTGGCTCTGGTGGCTGCTACACTGATTCTGTGGAAGATTATTCCTTGCAATTTTCCTGATGTGCCTTTGCATCTCAAAGGAGGATGGCATTCATCACCCAAAGTTAAGTGTATTTTATTTTCCTCATCGTATTTCTGCTTTGGACCTATTCTTGTGTTTAGTTATAAAGAAAGCACAAAGTTATAAAGAAAGCACAATGTAAAAGACTGGATTGCCAAGTACAATTACAATTTATCCAGTAGCAATTCCTTTCAGACAGGTTTTTCCAGCCCTTCCACATGTCCCAGCTGCCAGCAAAACACCTCATGGGGTTTTGTAGGTGTGAAAATCCAGCAAGAGCCTGATAGGAGCTTTTTCCATGCCTAGTGAGGCAGGATGGGGCCAGCCCTGCTCGGTGACAAAAGGTCCAAACCAGATCAAGTGACATCACCCATCTTCACTGCCAAAAATGACCACATTTCTGGGTATTTATGGGAATTTTTTCAGCCCCCTAGGTGGGAAGCTTTTTTCCTTACCCCTGGAAAGAGTGTTATTGCACTTGTTTCCAGCAGCCAGCTCACAGGCTGCTCCAGTGGACTTGGGAAAAGCAAAGGCAAGGATTCTGCTGTGCCTGCAGCCCTACATCCACATGCAGCATGCATGGTGAAAAAATGCAACTCTGCAGGGAGATTCCCAGAAACTCTGTTGCATTTAGACCAGCAGATACATCAGTTACTTTGGAGTAATTAATCATTAATTGAATTCTCCCTGCTGGCTAGGAGGAGCCAGAGCAGTGTTAGTGTGTCCTGGGCTTTGTTCAGGCTGGAGCCATTTCTGTCACCTTTCCTCACCCAGGGAGTTTGCCAAGCTCTTTGCTTTTCCAGGAATTCCCACTTGCTCCAGTGCTGGGGATGCCATGGGACTATAAATAAACAGCTCATGTTGCAGAGACGATGCCCAGGTCAGAAGTTCTGTACTGGGTTGTGTTATGACAGGATGGTGATGCCCACTTATCAACCTGTACCCACACCTTACCTAATCCTTTAAAGGACAACAGAGGTAGCAAAGAGCCCTATGCCTGTTGCTTCTTAAAATTCATATATATACACACATGGTTTTGGGGCAAAGAATAATACAGCATGGTCCTTATGAATCCCCTTCTGAAAGAGACTCTTCTCCACTCACAGCAATACACTTTTGGTGTTAAATATAGGTTTGTGGGGGTTTTAATACAGGGTTTTTTTTGCTTTTCAAAAAGCAGACTCAAACAATTTCCTAGCTGTGAACTCACCCATCTTCTTACTCTCATCTCCACCCCTTTTCCCCCTGTTATGTTTTTGTCATCGCTAAGACATGTGAAATTCTCAAGAGAAGAGTAACAGTCCTGAATGAGAGGCTTGGGAAGAGCAGACAGAGCATGTTATTAAAGGACCAACTCTGCAGCACTGCACAATGAGGGCCTGCACTTACAGAGCAGGACTGTTTGGGACATTAACACCAACCAGTGCAGTTCTCCCCCTTAACAGTTTGGTGGTTTTTTTTCTGAAAGGATTCTGCTATTTTTTTTTCACTTTATGAAAGTTGACACTACCCTAAACTTAGGTGAAAGCAGAAGGCAGCACTAAAGCATCATTAAAAGTGATAGAAGGTTCCAGGTCAAGTTGGCTATCGCAGATAAAGCAACTATCATCTCCTGTTAGTGACTGGGACCAAAAGCCAAGGGTTTTCATTACACACCACGTAAGAAGTACTTTATAAATCACAATAACTCCTGACACGCAATAACATCCAGTCTTATTAATATAAACTGCAGGGACTCTTTTTTAAAGTCTGCTGGCAGTAAAACCACCGCTTCCATAAAATGTTGGCATTCACACATGCCCTGCAGCTTGTCACAGCACCTTTAAGCACTAAAGATGTTCATTACCTCATACACTGAAAAAAAGAGAGTGGGATTATATTGTTGCTTCAAAATAGTTCCTTCCAAATCTCCTTAAGCTGGAAGATGCCAGATGTGAGTACCCCCCAAAGCCCAAGGGATCCCTGCCCCAGAGCCAGCTCTGGCACCTGCTCTGCTGGTTTTAGTGCCCTGGCATGCAGGTAGGGCTGAATGCTCTGAGCCAGGGCACAAAAACAGTGCTTTCTTCTTTCCCTCTAGACACAGAGATGTTTTGTTTTGTTTCTAGAAAGCACAGCATCTCCTTCACAACAGGGAGAAAACTCCTTTCCACATAGGCCAGAGCCTCCTCCAACTTAGGGGTTGCAGGTGGGACCTCCTGTGCTGCAGGGAAATGGCTCAAGCTTCCTGGGAACCATTCAGGCCCTTTTATCCCCAAAGTGCTTCTGCCAAGATGACAAGGTGTCAGCTCAGGTCCCCATTGCTGAGGGGTGGCAGAGGGTGGTCTGTGGCCACCAGGATCCCACAGACTCCTGTCCCCCACCTTGCTGGCTCATGCAGTCCTTCCTCCTCCTCGCTCCAACATACAGGGGAGTGATTTGTGCTCAGTACCCACAATACAAAGTTCTGCTCCCTACTGAGGCTCTACAAATGTTTTCTTAATAAAAACAAGCATTAACACAGAAGCCATTTTACTCCAGTGCAGAGGGAACCTGTGAGCTCCTGCAAGGATATAATCAGAACCAACCAGGAAGATACAGCTGGGATACTGACAGCCCCTGAACCCCACTCATCCACCAAACAAACAACTCTTTACACACACTTATACAGCAAACACATTGCAAGAGGCAGATGGTGTTAGAACATAAACACGAGGAAAGAGAAGAGTGTAGTTAGATTCCACTCTTCCCTCTTGAAAAAGGGGAGCTTTTTTCTGAGGTTCCCCCCTTTCTTATTCAAGGGAACACAACATTGTTGAAGCAGGGAGAAAATGCTACTCCTCTAAATTAACCAACACAAGAGGAAGCAGGAAAGAGCCTTGAGCCCAAATCGAGCAACAGAAGGGGGTTAGCTCAAGCTTTCCAGCATACCAGAGAGCCTCACCACCATTACCAGCCTGTCTGAGAAAAGAGGAGTTTCTTTTGATGAATTCTTCCATCAGACAAATTCTGACCAGCCCAGCTACTGCCCTCCTCCCCAGAGTCACAGCAAAGCCACCACCCCTGTTCAAATACACCTTGTATTTTGGTTAAAATGCTTGTGGGGTGTTGATCTTATAGAGTTTTGTGCCAATGCACCCCGGCTGGGCCTCGTGCATACCAGCACAGAATATAGATAAGGATGGGAGAGAAAAGCCTGAAGCCTGTTTTATTTTCAAGTGACTTTTGATGAGGTATGTCAGCAATAGCAGAATCTTTTCCAATGTCTGTCCTGCTTTGCAACAATAGCTGCTAGCTGTGCAGTGAATCAAGGAGATGCCAGCAGGAATGGTTGTAATACCACTTTATAAGTAAATTAATTGCTTCTAATTAGACTGCTCCACTAAGATATAAGAGAAATAGCTCATTTTGCAATAAACTTTTACAACCTTTTGACACATAGCTGAAAGCCACTTTGCCTGCTTTGCTGTGCATGGAAGGGGTGGATGCTGCTTATTCTCCCTAATAGATACACAGCCATACACAATTTTCTCTGCTTCTATTAATCCCCAGTGCCTCTCAGTATTGCAGTTGATTTGCAGATCCAAGGTTTATTCCTCCCCCCATTGGCGGTTCCTGTAAGGTACAATACAAGGGATTCCTGGATGTCACTTGTTAATACAGACACAGCATTCAAGCACTGTTGCAGAAGTGCAAATACCTTTATAAGCTTCATTTGTAATCTTCAAGGCTTTTTTTGGCAGTTTATTCTTTCTTGCTGCAGGGAACAAAACATATTTTCTATCTGCACCATGATGAAAAAAGGGAAAGATTTTAGTACTAATTGGATTAAAGGAACAGTGTAAAACTTAACAGAGAAAATAAATCCAGAAGGGGGAGTGAATTAATGTACGAAAGTCCTGTGGGTGTCCTAAAGAAAGCAAATGTTTACCTGCTCTGAGAATATGTACTTTGAAGGTGCCTTAGCCCAGGAACAAAATTGAGAGCAGTGCAATATACCCTTCTACAAATATTTGCGCTTCAGATCATTCGTTCTCTGGGGTTGTAACATCGTGGCCGGGGTTATATTTCCTTGGTTTATTGATGCGTGTGCTCGGCCGCGGCTAGAGCCGGGATTTCCCCGAGCTGCTGCGGCTGCGGGCGGTGCGGGGCTGCCGACAGTAGATGTCAGCATTGCCTTGTGCCTCCCCTGCTGCTCCGGGCACCAATTACCGAGACACTCACAGAGACAAAATATTCAACTAATAGGCAGCAGCATTTACTCCAGGTATTCTGCATATTTCTAGGCTTTTTAATTTTTTTTTTTTTTAACAAAAAAGTTATGTTACCTAATGATTTAGGATGGATAAAAATGACTGTGGTCTTTTCCCATCAGTTTAATGTTCTGCCAAGATATGCTTTGAAGGTTTCTCTTCAACGATTTTTCACACCAAATGACTGTGAGAAAGAGCATATAAGAAATTAATAATTCTTTGTTTGACCACTCAGGGCCTGAAAAGGGCGAGTGGCCTCTCTTCTCCCTTCTCCCCATCAGCCAGGGCTGTACCTCTAGCACTGTGCATCCCCTTCCCAGTCTGGGATGCCTTTCCGAGAAACTCCTGTGCCTTGCAGGAGGCTGCTGATGCCTATTCTTAAATCTCTGCAAACGAGAGGACAAAATACCCTCCAGCCATGCCCTCGGCCCGGCTCCCTGTGGGTACTCAGTGCAGGGACAGAGGCTCTTCCCTCCTGCCTGGTGCAGATTATTCTTTGCTTTGCATTAGGGTGGCAGCATTGGCCGCGCTATGGGGACTGGCGGCGGCCCGGGATGCGCTCGCAGGAGTTGTGCATCCCATGGGAGCCGTGCTGCAAGGGCTGGGCAAGCCGGGACCTCTCAGGGACAGCTGTGCTTGGGGACACCTGAAATCAGAACTGCTCCCGGACAGCTCTGGAATAATTCATGGCCTGAAGTGGCCCCAGGCAGCTCTCATGTATTCAGCGGGTATTCACTGAGCTGAATCTGAGCGTGGTGTTTGCCACGGTGAGGACACGTGTGAGCTGCTGGCCCTCTTGTCACCGCTGTCCCCTCCTGCTTTCAGTGGCTTGCAAAGGGGAGAGAAGGAGTTTGGAGACAGAAAGTTCCTGCTGGGCTGTGGGGCAGTGATGCTGATGAAAGGAGTTTCATCCAGAGAGCATTTGAGTGAGAGCAAAAGAAACTAGTCATCCACCTATGCTGTGTTCCCACAACCCCTCCTGTGCTTCCCCGGGAAGGAGAGAGAAAGGAAATGTCCGGCAGAAGAAGAGGAGCAGCAGCATGAAGGAGAACAGGAAACAGGATTCAGTGGTGCATTTACTTACATTGGAGGCTTTAAAATGATGATGGAGTGCAAATGCTGGTAAAGATGAGAAAGGATCATTTATCTTGGAAGATTTCACCCATCCCAACTTCTACCACAGCCCCTCTCACAGCAAATGTTTTCAGGAAGGTATCCCTCTGCTTGGGGAATTTTAGAATTTTGGATATTTAAAAGTTTAATGGCTTTTAGAGAGACTGACACATCCAAAGTCTTCCAGTCTTGCTCCACTAGAGCTCTTGGGATCCTAGACTGGCATTGAACTTCTCTGCCAGAGCCATACTGTGCCATATCTGAAAGTCTCATTTTAGTTTGCACACCCTGGAGCAACACCATTTATGAGCAGTGCTGTCTCCTTTATCTTGCCCCGTAGTGCTTCACTGGTGGGAAATATAATTTGAAGATTTTCATCATCACCTTAAAAATGTGCTTGCCAGCTACAGTTTATGGAGTGGCTGACAAATTTTTGGGGACTGCAGACTCACAGAAACCACAAGCCTTTGGATGTGAGAGCCTTCATACAGTGCATGTGGGGTGAAATCCACAGAAGATCAGAACTCTCCATTATAATTACACACAATTGTTTGGACTGATCACAGCATCCTTCATTACTGTGGTAATTGCACTGGCCTTGAGTGCCATGCACTGACATCCCAATGTCTTCCTGGTACTCAGTAACTGCTTCTTATCAATGCTGATGTGGATGAATTAAAGTTAATAATATTGCCTTCTATTAGGGCAATTGTTGCTGGGCTCTAATTGAATCCTGCCAGCTGACAGCCAGCCTGGGCAGGTGCTTTTACTTTGGATGTGAAAAAAGACATGATTTAAGGTCCTGGTGAACAGGCTGAAATATTTTTTCTTCTGGAAAGGAGGGAGAAGAGGGAGATAGGGCTTCTGTGTTGGAGAAATACAAAAGTATTACATTAAAAAGTATTACATTAAAAAACAGATATGTTTTTTAATGGATGTTTTATCATATTTGTTAATATGATAAATGGTAAAGAAGGGATTTTAAGATTAAAAGCTTTACTTGGTTTTGTGTTTCTGCTAAAAAAACATTTTCTTCTGTGGAAGAAAAATGCTAATTTTAATTTATTTCTCTGTAATATAATAGCTCATGTTAGGGCAGGTAGCTTTACAATAAAAATATATCTGTATACTGCATGAAGTCAGCATCAAAATGATTTAAAACTCTTGTGTGCGTGTTTATACCACTTTAGAAGCCTGAGTTCACTGTTGTCTTGAACTTTATTTGTCTCTTTGCAAAGCAGATGCGAAATCTAATTTGTCTTGGCTTTTAGATGGTTGAAGCTCAAGCAAAGGTATTGCTGAAAATGACAGTATCAGACAGCTGGCTGTGGCTTCTGCTCCTTGCTGGTACTTTCCTTCTGCTTACGTCCCCTTGCAAACTGACAAAAGATATATCCATGAAAATCATTTTGTAGCCTGCACATGTGTTTAATTAGTCTCCAGCCCACAGGAGGAACTGCAAGGAGAAAGATAATTATGCAGGCTTCATGCTGTTTTGAGCTCTTGTGCTTTGCATTTTCTTTTCCAGCATTCAATTAAAAGTTAAGCACTTTTTGAGGCTATCCAAGTAGACAGTTATTGATTCTTCCTTCTGTAGAAGAAGCCCTTCTTATAGTTTGTCAATTTGTGAAGTTGCTGGTTGGGAGAGAAACTGGATAACACAACACATCCTTGGGGAAACACCACAATGAATGCAAGGTGTGAGCTGCAAGATGGCCTCACACTTAAGGCCCAAATATCTGATAATGTAAAAGTGCTTTATATATTAAAAGTTTTCAAATATTAAAAAAGAATAAATTTTTTTGCCCAATAAGAGGACATTCTAGGATGCCTGGAGAAGTTTTGAAATGACCTGACTTTTGTAAAAGGATCACTCTCTCGTTCAGCTGTGGACAACAGGCTTGTGTTCTTAATGCCAGGGTGTATTGCTGCCACAGGGGACAAGTTCATGTACCAATACCTGAGAAGATGGGAAGGAATTGTAAATGCTTGATTTTTCAGCATTAACAGGTTGCCTTAATAATGCTTGGTCTGTGGAAATTTACTCTGCTTTGTCAGGAGGAAAAAGTTTTCACGTGGTCCTAATACAAAGACTATTGACACCCATAGGATCTTTTCCATTCTTTAAACCAATCTTGAATCTTCCCTCTAGTAAAGGATCAGACAATGCTCTAGAACTGAGAAATTGACATGGTTGGAATATAAATTCCCAGTGCAGAAGTAAAGATCTCGATGTGGTAATGGATAAGGAGCAAAGAGGATGGATCGGACAAAAAATTATAAATATCCCCATTAAGGGCTTTATTATCACTAATACAATTACAGAAAAGCAGGGAACTTTTATGGGCAAAGCTGGCAGTCCTCATACAAGCTTTCAGCATTGATAATGGCACATGGCTTAATGGTGACCAAGTCAAATGGCCCCTTCTCTAAGGTTCTAGAGACCTCCTGTCCTACCAAGTTTTCATATCTGATCCACCGCACTTTGCAGCAAACAGGCATGAGTCTTGGAATTGAAACCAGCTGAGCCTGGTCCAAGTTGTGCTTCATCTTTCTTCCTGGACAACTCCATGGGGGATGTATAAAGCAGTGACTGTGGTCAGGGAACCAGGGAGGCTGCTATGGAGACTGCTGTGCCTTCAGGAGGCTCCTCTCAGCCTCTTGTGTTGGGTACGAGTTGCTTATACCATCAGCATTTTAGAGCTACAATAGCACAGCCCACTCAGTCCTAATTAGCTGTGACCAGTGACAGCATCAAGCTGACACAGTGCAGTGAGAGAAACATCACTGAATCCGTGCCTGGGAGGAAGGTGCTGTCCAAATACTGTATCTGGAGATGTGTCTCTCTTCAATTAGCAGGTTTATGGTCTGGTGGTTGCATGATGAATTGAGACAGTATGGTTAACAGTGGTGAACAAAGCTCTATCCTAACAACTAGTGCCTCTATAAAATTATATTGGCAATGAAATGCCATCATGCTTGGTAACTCCAAGGTGGACTAAAACTGCTGAACTGAGATCTACATTTACATACATGTGCAAGAATAAACACTCAGACATTGAGGCTTTGGCTGACTTTACAAAGTCCATCTATGAGCCTGGACCCAGAGCTGTTTTCCAGCTCCCAGTGCCAGTTCACTCAGGATTTTCACAGTGAGGCTTTTGGTCAGTGTATATGGGTACTGTTATCATATCCAGATAAGGGGACCAATTTCATCAATACTGAGAATCATTGCTACTTGTTAATATTAATTTACAGTAATGGGAGTGATAATAAAAAGCTCATTAAACATTGTGTTCTGTGTAATGATGGAAATGTGTTTAATGATCACAAGAATTTTCATATACAGACTGAACTCTTCACTTGGGCTTACTGAGAATAGCTCCAGATGGCTGGAGGGCACTCACCTTCATCTCACAGGTGAATGAGAGTATGGACAGGGTTGCAGCTGGAGATGCCAGCAGATTTTGTCCAGTTCAGGTGCCATCCTGCTCTGACCCCAATTTCCTTCAGGGACTCTTGTGGTGGATTCTGGAAATTGAAGAAAGTGAGATGTCAAGTCTGAAAATATCCAGTTAGAGTCAAACAGAAAACCAATCCTCTGTTGTGCCTCCTGAAGTAAAGGCAAAATCTCTAGGTCTATTTTGTCTGTGACATAATTTAGTGTGCTAAGTTTAGAGGTTATTCCTGCATTCCTTCTGTGTTTAAAATTGCTGTTCTTCAGGCACAGTTTGGGAAGAATGATGATATTTTTGAACTGGACGAGCTGATGTAGTTAGGAAAGAAAATGGACTGGTGTTTGCTCCTACACCTCTTCCTTCAGATACTGGGATTTGGGCTGGACTTCACAATTACACCAATCTCACCAGCCATTCTCAGCATGAAAAACTAGACTGGGGGAATGGCTTACGTTTTAACACTTTCATCAGAGTTGCTATTTAGCACAAATTATCTTTATCCTGTGTAATCTAATTAGCAAAATTTCTGCTGATTTGTTTGCACGAAGTAAGGTAACCCATGGGATATTATACAGATGAAGAAGTAGGTTCTCTGCTCCATCTAAATAGTTTTATAATTGAGATTCATGCACCAACAAGGAGAAAACAGACTTAGGATTTATGAAATATGGCAAATCTCATTTAAAAAAGGAGGGGTCAAGGAAACATTGCTGAGATAACTTTACCTCCTTTAGCCTTAGATTTGCTGGGCAATATCATAGTGTAGCTATTGCTATTTTTATATGCTTTGTGGAAACCAGTGTGCCCTGAGGCTGGTGAGTAGAAAATAACAACTAGCTTCCAAAAGGCAGATCATTTTACCTGTGATGATGAGAGCTTGTGAACGACTTTATGGGTTCAGGTTATTAGATTCAGTCCAGCTCCATTTTAAGTTGATAGGAAAATCTTATGTGATTTCACTGAGGGTTGGGCCAACAGACTGCTGTTTGGTTTTAGCAGTAAATAAAATCAAGGGGTGATGTCTGTGCACAATGATTTTTATATTGCTCCTTCTGTAGTCGACATGTCTCGCTAGGTTCAGCGGGTGCTTGTTAGAGACAGAGCCTGGGGTTGGGAAAATGGACCATGAAGGTGATTATTTCTTTCTGAATTATTCATTGGAGAATCTTCTGCTTGTAAATGAGATAAATGTATCTGACACATGACCTGACCACACGCCAGTTTGAGTAATTGCCTGGCTCACTGTGAAATCACCCAGCATGGGCTAAGGAGGGTGAAGACTTGGCAAGATGCTCTGCTTTGCCAACCGAAGTGTAAAAGAAAGGCTGTCCAGGCTCAGAAGTGCTCCAACTGATGGCTCACCAGGGGTCTGACATCGTAAGAAATCTCCCAGGAAAGCTGAAGACACACATGTACTTTGCTTTGTGTCATACAGGCATGCTCTCTGCTGAACAGAAGCATGGAGAGAGGGAGAAGGAATTGGGATCTGGACACACAGGTACTCCTTCAAAAATTCTGGCTCACTCAGAACCTCAACTTTATGTGTAAAGATGCTTTTGTCCACAAGGTTGGCTTGGTTTTGTTTTTTTCGGGGTTTTTTGTTGGTTTTTTGGGGTTTTTTTGTTGTTTTTTTTTTTTTTTTCATGCAAGGGATCTTGCCTTCTGCAAGAGTGGAAATTGCCACTGTAGCCACTTGTCATATGTTCAGACATAACTGATTTGTAGTCCCTGGCTTGTAAATGTTTAATGCTGGATGTGCTTTAAAAAACTTGATAAAAAAATGTGAAAATCGCACATCTGTGAGGGAAATGTCAGAAGGGATGTGGATGGGTTACTCCCACATACTTTGCTTTTCTCTCCATGCTTTGTTTTAGATTTTTCACTGCCAAAAAGAAATGGACTATAAGGAGCTACGCTTTGATGTGGGGTTTGATTTGGGGAAGGGTAGTAGATAGGGAACCACACCTTACCTAGCTGGCATTGAACAGTCACTTCTGAGCAGAACCATTCCTAGAGTGATCGACCCTACAAAGCCCAGCAAGGTGAGCTGAGGTTCTTGTGTGAAGGAAAAGATGGTCAAACAGATGGTCATGCTGGCCTGTGAAGATACTCACATTATGTCCCAGTAAATTTTGAATACGTGTTCAGAAGTTTAAAGGTGAATTTAGGTGAGAATTGCAAATTCTGAATTTTCTCTTCTGAACTCAGCTGTATATTCTGAAGGGTCAGAAAGGCCTTTACAGGGAGGCAGGTTAATTTAGATGGATAAATTTTGTATGCCTTAAATATCTATATCATCTTAACTTCCAGTGGAGTAAGCTGCTATTAAAAATAAGGCTACATTTCTCTCTGTGCCTGACCAGTGGAGAGGAATCAGCAGCCATCAGACTGCCTTGTAAATGCCTGTTTTGGACAGCTCACAGCCTCGGGAGGAGAGGATAGAAATCAACAAGGAGCAAGGAGCTGCCTCCTCTGCTCAAAACAGCACTGGAAAGAGTTTATCTGAAAGGACATCCTGCCTGGGGGCTTGGGTCCCTCAGCTCTGGTTTCGGGAGGTGGACTGGAGACCAGTGGGGGCTCGGATGCAGAAAGTCTCCACGGGACACAGATGCTGCAGTTGCCATTTTCAGAAAGGGGACAAGTTGGCAGAGCAAATGTTAAGGATTTGGAATCAGTGAAAGCCTCTTGGGTTCAGGTTCCTGTGTACCTGCAGGCCTCTTTAGATTCTCATCTTATGTTAAGGATTTGGCTCTAAGTTACCGGGAACATATCTGAAGTATAAGAGAAATTTATATTAAGGTAAGCTTCCAGTGTGTGAGCTAGTCCATTTTAAACCACTTTGGACATCTTCAAAAGCAATGCAGAGTGTCCAAAATTTAGGTCTAGTTTTAGAAGCTGAATTACTAATATTTGCTCATTCTATACAAAAATGAGCAAATGGCTTGATAGCAAAAGTTATGGCTGTGCTATAAGCAGTACGAAGGTAAAAGGAAAGAACTTAAACATAGCATTTCCAGATTTCAATTTTGTGGCAATTCAATATTTAAACAAAATATTAAAAACCTCACAAAGCAAAGCTTTGACATTTAGGTATAGGGTGCCAATATTGTACTATTGCTTTCATCAGAGGCATGTGAAAACGAAAGCCATGGAATGCTTCATTCACAGCACAAATGGCAATCAGTATTGGGTACAGGAGAGCTTTGGTTTTTCTAAAAAAATTATTCAAAATGGTGCATATTTATAGAATTGTTGCCCAAACTTCTCTGTTTCTGTTAATAAAAACAAAGCAAAGAGATGGACATAAAGACAGTGCAGTCCTCATTGTATGTTAATCTAGAGAAACCAGTATACACTGGCACCCTCAGCTGAGCTAGAACAGATTAGAGGTGGACAATTTTAACCACTTGTATTTTCATATTCTGTATGTGAAAAAAATGACACTGCAATAAAAAAAACCCAAAATGCTAGGGGAACTTAAAATTCCATGCTTGGTCTCCATCAAGGCAATAAGCTTTAAGCAGGTGAAGAACAGCTTGGCTAAAAGCTGTGCTAGCAAATGTTGCTTTTGGCTACAAGTCCCCTGCTACTCTTCGCCCATTTTGCATCAAATTCTGTGACCTCTTGGACCATTTTTTGGGTATAACTTCCTGGTTCTTTTAGAACAAGAATAAACAGTTTATTCTAAGCCTATATCTGAAAAGACCAGTTGAAGAAATAGCCAAGGGTGGTCAAAGTTGCTAAAAACAGAAATGGAAATGGTTGGTCAGAACAGGGAAAACTAGAGCAAAAAAGGTAGGAATGAGTCCAAGAAAGGAAAGCAGCAAAGAGCAGGTAAGTATTTTTGGGGCATCAAGAAGGAAAAAAGTGAAGGAGACTACATTGCATACACAATGATTTTTATATTGTTCTTTCTTGAGTGCAAGGAGAAAATTTTGTTGAAGCACTCAATCATTTGAATAATTTCTCGTTTTCGTAGATGTATTCCTTTATGTAAATTTTTTATCTGATTTTGACAGAGAAAACTTTGTCATGTCTGGTTTTAATGTGAGCATGTACATACATGACCTCCAAAAACAACAAAAAAAAAGAGCAGGAAACCACCTAAAATGACTCTGGCATGTGCTAATTATTAGTATGAGACAGACTTCCAATGGGAAGATGCATCACCTGAAAAACAAGTAGTGAAGCCCTTGCAAGCATGGTAAAATAAGAAAAAGGAACAGTTTCTGTAAGCTTTTGTGTTGCTTGTCCTTCAGCTCGTGTTTTCTGACACGATGGTCTCAATTCTTGCCTCTCTTGCTAAGTACAGAAAAGTAGGAAAAAATACAGCCCTTTGTTTCCTCTGGTCTTTTGTGCTAAGCTTGGTGGCTTTTCCTTTTACAACAGCCACATGGAGTTAATTTTTTTCTTAGCTTGCAGTGGGAGTGTATTAGCTACTTTGTGGTCACATATGAAGAACATATTAACTAAATTTAATTTCAAAGGGGAGAACAACATACTAAGTGAAAAGCCTCTAATTATTGGGAACCGATGATCAATTGTCCCTATAAGCTGTATAAATACTTGTGTTTATAAAACTGGAGTTTAGAACTGCTCTGTCTACACCTGTAAAATAAATAAGGTACTATATGGCACCTCTCTTGTCTTTTAGCACAATTTATTCTATCTTTGATGCAGAAATGCTCCCAAATTTAGAACAGGGAGAGCCAATGTAATTGGTCTGTCCTATGTTCCTGATAATTTTCAAGGGCAACACCAGCCAGAGATGTGGAGGCCATAGTTCTTGGCAAGAGCAGCATCAGTGTGGAGAGAATAACTCTTCTATTATACATTAGACTGTACAGACTGGACTATACACATTACGCTGCCAGGGTCTGCAGTTGGAAACCTGCACTCCACAGAGCTGTGCCCTGTGCTCACACTGAACTGATATCTTCGCTGTATTATTGACAAAATGCTTGACTGTTGACTGCCAAATTTTTCTCTAAGTGCAGTCAAAACTCTTCAAACTTCTGTTTGCACTTACATTGTTGGGTTTTGAGCAGATTATTGTCTCTTTCTTTCCTGTGAAAGTGCTGTGTGAGATTGAGGCCAGAAATGAGACTGAATTTTAGAAATTTATTAAAGAAAGCAATCTTGCATTTGGAGATTAAATAGTGTAACTAGTATTCCACCTAATGCTCATTGGGCTTCAATAAAATGCTTAGGAGAATGACCATCAGCAGAACTGCTGATGCACTGGAAAACAGACATTTTTTATTTTCATATGATCTCCACTCAAACCCTTTTTTAAGAGACTTAATGTATCCTACATTCAATCTATAAAAATATCTGGAAACATAGCAGAGCCTTTTATATTTAATGTTTTTCTTACAGAGTACAGAAAAAATACTTTTAGTCACTTCAGCTTAACTCTGAATGCCAAACCTCTGGCATTTTATTGTTACTTTTTCTCATTAAAAAATAAAAGATAACCAAACAGAAAAAAATGAATAGCCCCCCACCGTTTTTTGTTTTGTTTTTTTATTTTTTAATTTCATCTGGATTAGCTTTTTTAGGTTTGAATTATTTTAAAAATCATAATGAGCTCCAACGCAGGAGCAAAGAAAAAAGCAGGAGGTAGAGTAGAAAGTTGATTGACTTAAACTGTCATGGGATTATATTTCTTAAAAATCCTATTCTGTTTTTTGAAGCACCCTATTCTGTTACACTTAAAGCTCAGCAAGGTTACTATGGCACCTGTGCTTTGCAAATGTGACCTTTATAAAGATGACCTGGCATTGCAGGTAGAATTACATTGTAGTTACACTGCATTTGGCAATCCTGACATATTTTGATGAAATTTCTGTTAAAGTAGCACCTTTTTGAGACTGTGCTTGTGCTAATCAATTCCTTAAATCTCCTTCCTTTATCAGAAGTACCTTTGGCATTCAACACTACAGAGTTAAAAAAGTCTTGCTCTTCTAAAGTTGGGGAAGTGATTGTGTTTCCACGGCATGGCAAATGTGCTGATGCTTCTCAAGAACAGACATTTCACTGGATACAGAATTTATATCCAGTGCTTAGGAAACCTGCGTGCATGTCTTTTCCTTCCCTGTAGAAACTTTTATGGGAACTCTCACATAACTTTTATGTGTTATGTAAAATAAACACATGCAAAACATAGGGATATATAATTTCCCACTCCTTCTCACCCACCTGCAACACTCTGTGCCTGTAATGCCTACAGCTAACAAAACCTTCCTTGTAAGCTTTTTTCCATTTCAGAGTCTGTGTTACAAGTATCCTTGATGTGATTCTTGGGATAACTCTTAGCCAAATTCTGCATGTTACTCTGTTGTTGTACAAGCAGCTGCCAGGTGGTAATACAGAGAAAATACATTTAACGTCAGTCACCTCTCTGGAAGCCAGATGGTACAGCAAAAGTTGGAACAAGATGTTTGCCAGCTCATTCTGGCTTCCAGGTGGGGTCCTGTGCTTCACCATGACCATGTGGACAATGGCCTCTTGACTGTCATCGTGATACTGCTCTTAGAGTGTTCCTGGCCGTGCTTTGTGCTCATTCAGAAAGCTGAATTGCTGACATTGCCTTGTCCTTTCTCCCCAAAAGCTGCACTGAAGAACAATGAGAAATGGGTGTGTGAAAGTCAGTGGGGCAGATAATTCTCTGTTGGCTGCTTGTCTGCTGTGATGAAGTGCACTGAAACTTTTGGATGTGTTCCTGCAGGGGAGGGAAAGTCACTGAAAGTAGCTCACATGGTTGTTCTGATTTTTTAACTCATCAAAACTGTAGTCAGTTCAATTGTTGAATTCTGCAGGAGGGGATATTCTGCTCTGAATGCTAGGAGAGTCTCTCAGTCTTTCAGGTGGTGGTATAAAGGGAAGAGCACCTGGCCCTGGGGATTGGGAGCACAGGAAATGCTTTTGGAGCATTCCAGTTTGTCCAGTTTTCATAAATGATCTCTTTCAAATCCTCTACCTTGTCTGGCTGACCTATCTGCCTGATAGATCTGGCCAAGGTACATGCCTCAGTCTTTGCTCTGTGAGAAAAGCAAACAGCCTGTCTAATGAAATGCTCAAGCTACAGCAGACACTGCTTTGGTGTCTTTCTCACGAGAAGTTATGGGATACAGTAACAGCACTGGTTGCTGCCATTTGGGAGATGATAATCATTTATAACCCAGACTGTTATGAGGCTATAAACCAGGGTGAATTGGGTGCTTGGAATTCAGCTTAGCAATAATCAAATACAAAGTATTTATGGCAGGTGGCTCTGAACGAGGTAGAGAGAAACTAGTTGGCTTGTTATGCCTTTGAAGGAAAATGTCAGTATGATGAGGCCATTTATATGGTCACAGTGGAATGACATAAAGAGTTCAGAAGTTGCCAACCAAACAGTGCTTCCAAACAAAGCTTTAAATCTTTGGGAAATAACAATCTTTGACCAACTGACTTTTATTTAAAAGTAATCAAATAAATGCTATAGGTCCTTTACAATACTGGCAAACCTCCACATATGATAGAATTGGTTATCTTTTCGCTTCAGCTTTTTTTCACAGAAAGTGCACTGACCATATCTGACTTTTGAAAATGGGAGCCATAGGATGTCCTGAACTAGCTGGTATCCGAACGGGGAATGTAACTCTTAAGAAAGAACCCCTGTGGTTCTTAAAATCCCTCTGGATACTTGAAAATCAGTTGGATTTGCTAAAACATTTGCTCTTTGCTTTTAGTTATGACTTATTTTCAGTTAATTCTTAATATTATTGGATATTATAGAATCCCCTAATGATTTAGGTTGGAAGAGACCTTAAAGCTCATCCAGTCCCACTGCCTGTCTTGGGCAGGGACACCTTCCACCAGACCAGGTTGCTCCAAGCCATGTCCAGCCTGGCCTTGGACACTTCCAGGGATGGGGCAGTCACAGCTTCACTGGGCAGCCTGTGCCAGGGCCTCACCCCCTCACAGGGAACCATTTCTTCCCAGTATCTAACCCAGATCTACTCTCTTGGTATGGTTCTATCTTTGCACAGCCTTTCTTACCAAATCCATTTACCCACTGATATTCTTCAAAACTCTTTAATGATCCCTTTAATAAACCAAGAAGACTGAGATCCTTTTGTCCTTCACTATTAATTGTTTTCTAATCATAATCTCCCCCAAAGCACCTTTTTGAGCCCTTTTTAAGCTTTTGTCAATCTTCTTCAACTGTGGATATCATATATTTCCATGTTTTAGTGAGATAGTTCTGTGAAAAATTTGTAGGGAGAAGTAAGGCCTGCAGAGAGAGACAACTCAGAGAAGGGTATTAATTAGCATTTTGTTTGTTCAACTCTTTGTGCAAAGGCTAACAGCAAATGTTGCTGAGAGAATTGAGTGGTATGAACTTAGATTAATCAGCTGTGCATGCCTATATGACATAAAGTTACACTTACTCCGTGATTTGTGGTAGAATTGGAAATTTCCCTAAGAGAACGATGCCTTCATTTGTAGCCATCCCAACTGCGTTACCAACTTTTCAATCTGCATTTTAGGAGTACTGACAGGTGGACGATGTGCCTCATGATGCCACTTCTTGCTTATTCTTTTTTGAGATGTCCTGCTGGAGTCCAGGATGCCTCTGTTGGGTTGGATATGATGAAAGAACATTGTTCTGGTCACAGTTTAATCGGAAGGGAAGAAAAACCCCAACCATCAAAAATCAAGAAAGGTATGTGAGCATTTGCCCTCGATCTCTTGAAACCAGCTGAGTTCAAGCTCGAACATGTATTAAACTCAACAACAGTGTTTGAGAGAATTTGAGGGAATACAACAGTTTTTGTCACCTTCACAGTGTTGTGACAACCTTGTGCCAAAACACTGTTTGTTTATTACAATTTGGAGACTTTGACAGTGCCAAAGTACTTGTAATTTCTCAAGAATGTGCCTGCCATGGGAGAAGAATGGCAATCCTGTGTGACAATCTCTGCAAAGTGCTAAAACAATAGTTTCACAGGCAGCAGGTCCTCTTGCAAGATTGTATTTTTTCAGGCTAAAGTCTTAACTGAATTATATAATTCAGTTTCCTCCACTTACATCTTCTCTGATCTTCAGGCTGTATCTCAATGCTTAGTTTTTTTTTGTTAACCCTGCAAGCAAAACTGGCACCTCTCCTTTCAACGCCACTATTAGCACTTTTTGGATTACTTTTTTTCTCCCCTAGATACTTTGGGCACTTATTTTCTGTTACTTTACATCAATTCAAGCACTGATTCTGAGTTCCTATTCCATGTAAAGCCTCTTAACTCAATGGAGATTTAGGACTGGGACTTCTAAGCTTACTTTAACATAGGAAAAAGCAACAGAATTTTTTCTGTAGAATCCTGCAACTTTATTTCAAACTCCTAGGATCCATAAAGTGTGTCCTCCACACATATAACTTGCTCTCCCAAACTTTTGCCTGGGAAAACTCCTGCTTTTAAACGTGAATATAGAATCACAGGAGAGTTCGGGTTCTGAAGGGACTTAAGCAATCAGTCCCACAGGCCTTAGCTGAGTTTCCAGCTACAAAAATGTTCCATCTGCGGAAGAAATTAGTCCCTTCTTAGGAGTTTGAAGCGGTTTCCCCCCTCATTTCCTGCTGTTTTCTCTTCTATTTGAGGAAGGGCGGTGTGTGTTTAGTGGAGGGGCTGCAGGTGCAGGCCCTGAGGGGACGCCCTGAAAACCTCCGGAGACTCCTCGCCTTTATATCGCGCTCCTCACGGCGCCGCTCCCAAACGTGCGAGGAGCTTCGCCTCGAGTTACAAACGCTGAATTACATTAAACGGAATTGAATTAAACGAAATTAATTTAAGTTGAATTAAACCCGGGTCTCTTCCCGCCGCGGCGCGGGCGCCTCTCCTCGCGAGAGGTCGCCCCCGGCAACGCCGCGGCCATGGCGAAGGAGGCGAAGGAGGCAAAGGAGGCGGCGGAGGTCTCTAAGGCGGTGTTCAGCCTGCAGAGTATCCTTCTTCCTCCCCAGTGTTTCCCCCTCCCCCCTCGTCCTCCTGCTCTGCTGGGGGTGCCGGTTCCCCCCTTTAAGGGTTCGTCCCCTCAGCGCTCCTCCCGCCTCAGCCGGGGCGGCCCCGGCACCTGCTGGAGCGGGAATCGGGTGGGGCGAGGGCAGCGTTGAGGCGGGGTTGGAAATCAAAAATCCCCCAGCTTGTTGGTACCTTTAGTGGCTTGTTGCCTCTGGAGACTTTAAAGCGGCTGAGGCCTGTCCAGAGAAGGGCAGCGGATCTGGGGAAGGGGCTGGAGCAGCTGGGTGGGCTCAGCCTGGAGAAAAGGAGGCTCAGAGGGGATTCTGGCTCTGCACAACTCCCTGACAGGAGGGAGCAGCCAGGGGGGGTCAGGCTCTGCTCCCAGGGAACAAGGGATGGGACAAGAGGAAATGGCTTCAAGCTGTGCCAAAGGAGGATTAGATACCAGGAAAAAATTCTTACTTCAATGGGTGGCCAGGCGTTGGGACGGGCCGCCTTGGGAAGCGGTGGTCACACTATCCCTGGAAATGTTAAAAAGCCCTGTGTGGATGTGGCGCTTGAGGAGGTGCTGTAGCGGTGAAGATGGATGTGGTGCTATGTTAACTGTTTGGTCTTTTTCAACCTAAGCAATTCCATGAATACGTGGGGTCTTGCTCACTGCAGTGTGGTGTTTACTTTCCTGCCTGAAGGTCGGGGTTCCTGAGTGCCCCTTGGAAAAGTGGGGGAATTGAATCCTTCACTGCTGGCGGGGCAGCCTGAGCAGGAGTTAAAATCCTGGCATGAAAGGCTCCCTGTCGCCTCTCCTGTGTTAGCTATTGAGCAGCAAACGCGAAATACCTATGGAGGAGTGACGAGGTTTGTTATTAAGACTCACAGTCCCAATCTGCTGCTGGAAAAAGTGCTCCTTTAATTTCCCACTGCAGAATAACTGCTGGGATATTCATGGATTTTGGTTTGTGCTGAGTAGGACCAAGTGTAAGGGTTGTGATACGTAACGTAAACATAACTTTGCTGTGGCTTTAGAGCAAAAAATCCCACCCAGTTCTTTCCATATTTTAGTTATAGCAAATTATGTTGGAAGTTTATGGCTTTTAAATGTTTAATTTTTTGGTTAGATGACCCAGATTCTACTTTTGTCACTAGGTCAGATGAACTGTACCTGCTCTCTTTTCTAGCTGTGAGCTGCAAATCAAGAAGCTCTTTTATGCTTTTAGAGGCTAAACAATCATACTTCAGTGTCATAGACCCTACCATACCTTCGTTTTTCCTGCCATGCTAGAATTAAATTGTAAGACAATGTAAAGCCAATATAAAAATGTGGAAGAGCATCCTTTTCCAGCTCTTGCCTCAATTTCTACCTTAGTGAATCTGCACGGCTATTTTCAGTGTGGTGTGCTTAAAAAAGCACTGTGTCAGCAGATTTAACACTGTTGAGAAATACCATAGTTTTTAAAATTAATTTCTCTGTTTTGTAGTGCACCTGGTTGGAAGAAAAAAAAAAAAAAAAAGGAGGAAAACCCCAGGATTTTTAAAGTAATAATTTAGTCTGGGCAAAGTGTTTGCAATGACACATTAGTTTAGACCATAGTGGTTCACAAGGACAGTCAGGTCAATAGAAAATTGAGGAAAAAAATCCCCAGTTTTTGAAAGTTTATTACTTATCAGGGGGTTATGGTGTTCAGCTGTTAGCCTTCCAGATGGATACAATTTATCTGAGTTTTTCGGATGCTGTGGTCTTGAATGCAGATGATAGTTTTACCTAAATTTTGTACTTTTGCATATTTATAGTACTGTGAAAACTGTGGCAAAAAGCCTGTTTTTAGGAGAATAATTCAGATTTGGGCAACTTGATGCAAAGCTGGAAAATAATGTTGGTTTTTTTTTTCTTCTTCTCTTTGTGTGAAGTACTGAATTGCCAGCTTTTCGTTTCTTGGAAGTTATTTCCTGGTTTATTTACATGGGTCACTTGTAGGCTAACTGATTTCCTAGGGAAACTGTCAACAGCATCTGCTAAAACCATTTCATTATTCTTTCATGGGCTGTGAGGCTAGTGGATGAAAAGATGTTTATTTGGCTTTCATTTTAGACTATTTGTAGTTACATTTAATCAAAAGTTTGACTCTAAAGCATTTCAAGGAACTGTAGATAATTTCCAAATGAATTTTTGTATTTTGAAAGTTCCTCATCTTTTTATTGTAACCATGTTGTGATTATTAAGGCATTTGCATCAGCTCTGGTAAGTGACCCTGTGGTGTTCAGGGTTTGACCTCAGGTGTTCCTGTTTGAACTCACATATCTGAATTTGCTAAAAAATGCTATTTTCTGAGAGCATGAAGCTACTTATGGAAATCCTAGTGTAAAAAGACCCCTTTCAAAACTGATGATTGGCTGACAGCAAGGGATCTGATGAGTTAATTTTTTATGGTGTTCAAACCTGCTGTAAAAACTTAAATTCTGTCTATGTGCATGGAACTGGACTTGTTCACCTCGAGGCTGAAGGAAACCTTGAAAGTTGGAAGTCTTGACTCAGAACAAGGGTGGATTTATAGGAACAGATTTATAGATGGTTATTTTATGATCTTTTTTTCCAAGTTGGAACTGCTCACATGCACCAGCTGTTTCAGACTTAACTAAACCTGCAGACATTACCATAACAGATGACTCTAAAGATGATTATCACTTTGAAGAGGTAACTTACTAAATTGATAATCTTCTGATATATTTTGGTAGAGCGTTCATGTTTCATTCTTTTCACTTCATCAGTCACATAGACATCCTTGGAGAAATGACAGGAATCTCCTTTTATAAAGTGATAATAGAGGACAAATCTATTTTTCAAGAGAAGATTTAATGTTAGTTGAATTGTTGTGTATTACCTTTATTTAAACATTAATTACTTTTTGAAAGGTATTTAGATAAAGCATCTATTTAGATACTTCAGCTTATTTATAAAAAATATTTTAGTAATGAAGATTCTCTTTAAATATGGTAAAATGGTATTTTAACAATGAGGGGATTATTTTCAGCAGTTGTAGTGGGAGTTGTATTGTGAAAGAAAGATATATAAAATGTGTTGATACCAAACTTTACATAATTTCATGTAGGTTTCAGAAGATGAGTTCAGTCTTCATGATGTTGATGAGGATCTGTCCAAAGCTTTGCAGACTGTTCAAGAGCAGACTGAAGAGGCCCAAATTTTAGTAAGAGCTTCCTAAGCATTCTAAGAGTCTCTAATTCAGTTGGCATTAGTGGCTTGAAATTTACACACAATAGTTTATACTAGCTATGAAATATTTGTGTGGGAAAGGTTGTCTCTTACTTTCTTACAAGCTTCTAGGAGTAAACATATACTATAGTTGAAAAGACAACTTATGTTTCCTGGGTTTCATCTTCCTTTAATTTGTGTTCATTTTGTGTTCTGTAAACAAACTGATATTTCAAATACACGTAGCAAACCTTTAGCTAGATTATTTAAAATATATTGATATTATTGCAATGCAGTTTTTTAGAGTTTGTTCTTTATCTGAGCTGATTAAATGAGAGCATGATCCCTGGAACAGGAAAGAAATTGCATATGCTTAACACCCACAAAAGGGTGTACTTGAATACCTTCCTGAAAGAGATTGTTCGTATATTGAAAATAAAGAATGGACTGTTACACTGTGGTAAATCAAAATATTAATGAAATTATCAATCATTCCACACCATTCGTTTTGACACTTTACAGTTTGATTTCAAAGCAGTTGTGTAATAGTTTAGAGTTATACATTGGGATTGTTGTATTGCATTTTTCAAAATAGGATTTACCTGAAATTACTTGTTTTTAACAATCTCATGGAAAAGTGCTTTTCCTTGTTGAGTTCCCAATATCACCACTATCTTGTAACCTCATCAGAAGGGTGCAGTCAGTATTTGTCTTGCAAAAGTAAATGATTAATAGTGAAAAGATGAAATAATGTGAATGATACTTAATCTCAAAATGGAGGGAAAATGTGCATTTTCTTCTGCACTTGTGCTTACCAATGGATCAGTTTTGTATTTTAGATCAGACTTTGAGTGGAAATTGACAATACCAGAGTTTTATGTGTATTAAAAACTGAATAGGCCTAAAAATTAAGGGAAAGATTGCAGAAGTGTTTGAGATGGCAAATGCTTAATGCTACAGTAGTAGAAATTCTTCATGTTCCTTAGGGAAAGCTGGGCTTATGATTGTTTTACTGGGTGAGTTGATGTTAAAATAGGAAGTGAAAAAAGGGAGAATATTTTTAACCTATTGATCTTTTGACAGTGCTGTATTTAAATAATCTTTTACCTCTTCATTGATTTGTTGAACTTAGAATGGTAGGAAACAGTATGTTAATGTCTGTTCCAGTTAATCAAACTGAAGAAACTGCTACCTTTCCTTAAAACCAGCAGAGAATGTGTGCTTAAACTCAAACTCTCTTTGATTTTAAACTTATGTGAAGAGTTGTCTGCCTTCTTTCTGCTTGATTTGTTATTTGGAGGCTTCATTTCTTCCATAATTTTGAAACTGAAGTAATGTTTTCAGCCTTTTGACAGAAGGACTTGAATAGAGAAATGTTCTAATAGACTTGCTAGTTCCCTGACAGCTTTCATAATAATTTACTGTGTATTTTGTGAGGCTCAGTGACTCGATTGTTTGATATTTATTCCCTGCAACAAGTGCTTCTGGTGACCCAAGTTAGAAGCACTGTTTCCTGTGAATTAATATTGAATCAGCATCCAAACTCTGAGCTGGGAAGCAAAATAGAAGGCTGTCTTCTTCACATGATCAATAATTGGCCCATTTTTAAAAATTATTAGCTTGTAGTCTTGGTTAAAATAAATTAACTTCTGGAATAACCATATCCTGGATGATAGTTTTAAGTGATAGTGTGTATTTGCTGCTCAACTTGATGTTTACTTGTGTATGTAATCCCATATTAAAGGTTTCATTTCAATGCTAGGTGCAAATCTTTATGTTGACTAAATGATATAGAAAAGGCACGGATCAGTGATCATCCAGAAAATATTAGAAATTTTATATTTTCCAATTGCAGTTACTAAAACTATCCAGAGTTTTAAAATTGAGTAACATCATTTGTCCTTCTTAAGCACATCTCTTTTCTTTTTTTTTCTGGTTTTCTTCTTTTTTGAGACATTTTTAAGTAATATATATTACTTTCAAAACAAGCAAAAAATATTCTACATATGGAAGAAAATAGCCAGCTGATAGGGACCATAAAAAAAGGATGCAGAACTTCTGGAAAGCCAAACAGAGATGAAAGCTGGCTGAAAAACTTCGGTAGTTACAGCTGTTAGACTTTTCTTCAAGGTTCTTTGCCTTCTTAATATCTTAAATGATAATCTGAAGCAACATTGACATTCGTTAATATTGCTATTTATGTATGCTTGATTTTCAGTTTTTTTGAACATGTTAAAATCCTTGAATTCCCCTTTTATATTCTTCTCAAATTTAGTAAGTTTTTTCAAGAATATCTTACCTTGTTTTCCAGAGAAATTATGAATTTGTTTGGTTTCTTCAATGGACAGAAATTCTTGCAAGGATGAAAATTCATAGGAGTGTTGTGGAAGTTCCTAAGGTTAAGCTCTTAGAAATTAATTTCTTTTACTGTCTATAATGGCAATCTTTACACCCACAATGTTTTGAATATTTTAATTGACTCAAGGAAATATTTAACAAAGCAAATATTTATTTTGACTCCATGGTCAGACACTTTTAATAAGATGGTTTTGTCCATAGAACTGCTACAAGATGTCTATTTGCATCATGTTAATTGATTGTATTTTCCTCATTTCCAAATAAGCAAATACATACAGCAAAATTCTTGTCATGCCATTCTGTTGGTAGTCATCCATGGTTCCAATGAAACTGAAGCAAGTGGTTGGCCTAATATCACTCCCAAAGTCTGGGAAAGAGCTGGGAATTCAGTTGTGGTTTCCTGAGGCCCTGTTGTGATTCTGTGCCTGTTAGACTGAATTAATTCCTCTCTATATTGTTCCCTGCTTGAGCTTTAGTTCATGAAATGATGCTCAGTGCTGGTATCTTGCTAATAAATTTTTTTCTGCACAGATGAAATGAATTCCTATCATATTTCCATTTATTAAGGGACTCAAGCTGTGTCTCTTCTTCCGAAGACTGGCTTTATAGATGTGTTTGGAAAACTACAAGAGACAACATTAGACATTTGCCTCACTTGGAGTAAAGAAAGAAGCAAGCCAAGGGATGCAGCTGCATGTCTGCCCATGTACCCTTTGGTTCTTGTAGTACCACAATTAGAAAATAAACCTGCCTGATGTACTGGAGCTCTAGTAATGAAAATATGCTAAATATTACATTGCACTTGGCATATTGTATTAGTCATAAAGCAGTGTTACGTGGCCTCCATCAGACATGTACAATCCTTTCTGGTTATATTAGGTAGGTTGCTTGGATTGAAGACAACATTTTCTGTGTTATACAAAATGGCCAAGAGATTTTTGCAGTGTTTTTATTTTATCGAGGGAAATGCCTTTATCTGCAGGTAATTTATGCACTTGTGGTGAGAGAGCTGCCACTAAGGGCATGAATAAGCCATAAATGAATGGAGTTGTCAGAAATCCCTGGCCTACAGATTCCTTAATAGATGGGTGGAGGAAATGATTTGCAGTCACAACCTTTAGCATGGCTTGATAAATCTCTCAGTGGGCTTTTTTCAGTTTTGTGGTATTTTTGTGATCTCTCACCAAGATGCATGTGCAGTGCAGTAGTTTGTCATGCATTGTCGAGCAGGTCCACCCTGGCACTGTGCCCAAGTGGAGTTCCCAAAAGCCAAGACATGCCAAGTTAGACATGCCAAGTCACTGCAGTCTGATATCTGAATGAAATAAGGCCACGTGTTCAGCTGCTAAGTTGTGGCAGTCTCTCTCATGTCATTGCCTTTAAATGCTTTTTGTGGGGGAGTAGTCTCAGACTGGGTCATATTTTCCTTTTTTCCCATACCTCCTTGCATGTTGAACTCCCTCTAGGAGAGCTAAACACTAAGCTGTGTGCTGAGTGGGCTGAAGGGAGTTGGGTGAAGGGAAGAGATTTGCATTGCAGCAGAAAGCTGTGAAATGGATTTTTTTTTTTTGTAGTAGTAGGATTGCTCTGTTCTGTGTTGATTCTGTGTTTGGCAATGTGCTTGCCCCAAGAGCTGACCTTCTCTGCAGAGCTGTCTGCCTGGGTGGCACTGGGGGAGCTGCACACGAAGCCCTGGTGCACCATCTGCCTTCTGCTAACGCTTGTAGCAGTGTTGTCTGGCAGCTTCCCTCAGTGCATGTGGAGAGGAAAGGGACTTAAACTTTATGAGAGTCATTCCTAAGGGATGGAGTGATGGAGATGAGGTTCTGTCTGTCCCTCCATTGCATGCAGCATTACAAAAAGCATATCAGCCATTCTACTGGCACCCCGGACTGCTACATGTTTCATTAGGTAAGGATTAATCTTTCTCTCTGGTCAGTGACAAAAGATTGTCCATCCATTTAAATACTTTCAAGTCTCTACCAGATGAATTCAGGTTTGTAATACCTGCTTAAATAAGGTGGGGTTTGAGTTATTTCTTTATAACCTTTCACAAACGTTGCCATTAGAAGGATCACTGGTTCCACTTCTGATGGGTAAAGACAAGGGAATCATTCAGCTGTACTCCAGTAGATCTGTGACTTCAGATGACTTCAGAAATAGAATGTGTGATAATGACATTTCTCTTGTAAGTTTAACAGTTATCAAAATTTAATTTCAGGCTTCTCAGTCGGTTCTGACTTCTCAGAAATCAATATCAGAAATACCTCAAGCAATGGATGACTTCTTCTGCAATTTTCTGGTCAGACTGGGAATGTCTAGAACCCTCGACTGCTTCCAGACTGAATGGTAAAATAATTTAGGTGACCATGTTACTTTGGGAATTAGGTGCTCAGGATTCAAATATTTTTGGTATTTCAGGATACTTTTTCAGAAAACTCTCCTGAGTACAAGTCATTCTTAAATATGTAGTTTTTTAACAAACAAATACATTCCTGGTGAGAATGAGGATGAAAACCCTTGTTTAAGTAGAATAATCAGAATATTTATAGCTTGGTAATTTTTGGTACAGCAGTTAATAAATATGAATGTTTTTTATTTTTTAAGATTTAATTTGTACAGTAATCAGAAGAATAAACTCTTGAGCTGTTGCTATCTTTTTCCAAAGCTTTTGTAGATTGCAGGGATTTTGTCTGTACTTCATGCAGAAGTTTAAAGGTGCAGCTTTGATTAAATACACCACTCTTTTCATACATCCTTCAGGATGTATGCTTTTTAAAATATTGATTAAAAATTATATGTTAGGAATTCTGCAAGGCTTTGGAAGAGAGCTGAATTACTTTGGAGAAAAAGATGACACTTGTCATAAAGTTCTGTTGAAATACATGAAGTTACAGGCTTGCTTTGAAAAAGCAGATTGTGCTGGAGAAATTCTGAGAAGTGGAAACACCTCTCTGATTAACCTTGTTCTCAGTTTTAAACATGAGACGTTCAGAAGGGTTTTTTTAATGAAGTCTATTGAAATTGCATAATTTGAAAATTAGAAAAAGTTAGAAACATTTTTTTCATACAAAAGCACTGAAGCTTTTAAATTTTCTTAGGAATATTCTCAGGTGTGGAATCTGTGCTGTCATTTGCAAGGCTCTGGGCTTACTCATCAATCAGGCGTTGCCTTTGGAATTAATAATGATCTACTTTTTAATAGCATAATGATGGACTGAAATGATTCCTTGGAAAAGGAGCACTATAGTTCTGTATTCTTTCTCAACAAAAGAACTGATATGAATAGCATTAAGTTTGAAGTCTAATAGTTTTTATGCTAAAAGATAATTAATACTAGACAGATACAAATAGTGACCTTTTTATGAAGCTGCAGCTTTCTTTGAAGTACTTAGTCTGAATTTATATCAATGGCAAAATTCAAATTGGTTTTTAACAGAAAGTGCAGGATTTAACAGGCCCTATCTTGTAAATTCTTAGCTGTACATATATTTTTTTTCTCTATAAGTAATACTTTTAATTTCAGTAGCTTTACAAATGAGCTCAGCATGTCAGTATCTAATCTTACTGTATAGAGACTTTCTGCATTAATACCTTATTTCAAAATGTTTCATGTTGGTTTGAAATGGATAATTTACAATATTAATGAAAGTGAGAGCAGATTAGTGTACTCAGGTTCCTCATTATGTATTGGGATGACACTCTTGCTCTCATGCTGTGGTGATCAAGTACTAATGGAATTTAAAATGAGAAATTAATTTAACGTAGAGAAAATTTACCAAAAGGCTGGCTTTGAAATTATTGCCTGTCTGAGATCTAAAGGTTACTTAAATTGGACCAAATTGTGTGTGTTTATTTTGGGGTTTGGGAAAACACTGTTAGTCCATCCAGCTGTATAAAATGCCGTGATTTGATTATGGTTTATTTTATGCCAAAATCCTTATTTTTCATGAAGTAATGAATAATTTTATAGCAGTTGTAGTGATTTTTTCCTTTAATTATGTTGGCTATTTTGCACATAAAGTTTTTATTCCAATTATACTTTAAGGAACTTTACAGTTAAAAGTATTTTTGGAATATCTAATTTTCCAATTAAATTTTCGATTCATTTGTTATGCAAGACTTGATAGCACTTTTGTTGTTTATTGGAGATACTGGATTGACAGCTTTCAATATGAAGTGCAGAGGCTGATCAGCTGTAAATTCCTGCAATGGTCTCTGCCTCCTACTGCCCGAGAGCCCAGGTCATCCTCAGCTATCAGTTTATTGCAGAGCTTCTGTACAACTTGATTCCTTTTGGNCTGCCCGAGAGCCCAGGTCATCCTGAGCTTCTTTAGTTTAGTTTTAGTTTAGTTTAATTTTGAGTTTATTGCAGAGCCTCTGTGCAACTTGATTCCTTTTGAATCCAGCTTCTAGGAGTTATAAAGTATATAGCAATAATGCATTATTTTCAGTTAGTCTGCACTTGGCTGTGATGACAAAATCACAGTTAACCATCTGTTCCTTAGGTTTCCAGATTCTTGGTTAATTTTTAATAGTGATTTAAGAATTATGACTCAGTAGTTCTGAAAAGCTTAGTAAAATACCTGTGTGTACATAGAGCTAATTTAATTTCCATCTGTAATGAAAGAAGTGAGAAGAGCAGCTCTTTGGCAGTCGGCTCTGTCTGGAGGAGGTCTGTGAGATTTACAGGACCAGGTTGATGAAAGATAATGAGATTTCTCAGTGCAACTTGTTGTGTGGTTTTCCATTTCTGTTACATGAACAAAAACATTCATTTTTAGTACTGTTCTTGGAAAAAGGTGTCCTGAATTTATTGGTATTAATTGTGCTTCATGCAAATTGTCTTTCAGAGTTTTTAGCTGTGCTGAAGTTAAGGTTCATCAATTATCTATGTGTGATGAGTCTTTGTGCAGATATTTGAAGGTTTTAATGAAGTGTAGTTAGGGCATTCAGTGGAGAAACACTTCCAGCAAGTAAAGGAGTACAGAGAGTTGTGACTTTCTGCCATGAGGGTACCCTTATTTGCAGTATTTTTGATAGGAGTTGTACCTGTGCATCAGTCACTCTTTGGGGGAAAGAAGAAAACCCCATAAGCTTCTTTCTTAGTGTTAAAGCCTGTTCCTACCGTAATATACTTAAGAAAATGAAGTGATGCTAGAATGAATTTTATTGTGGACATGTTCAGATGAATTTTTCACAAACCTTTCATCTACTGGTGGTGAATGTGACAGCTTAATTAATAGGGATGAGCATTCCAAGAAGTATCCTCAGAATGCAAATATTTAGCTGACTGTAGGAAGTCATTCGGACAGAGGTACTAACATTCCCCAAGTTTTTTGGAGGATGTTAATAAAGGTTGCTTTTTTTCTAGAAATGCTTTTTGTTTCTGCAGCATGATTACTGAATGATAGTGGTGATTACTGTCTTCAGGTTTCAGATCTGCTGCTTGTATCCAGGTGTGGGCAATAGTGTTTAGTATAATTTTTATTTCTATTTACTTCTGTTCTTTTCATACTTCCTTATTACTTGGAAACAAAAAAATGGATAGATTCAATGTATTTTTTCATTTGAAAGGGCAAATAATGTTCTTAATGCCTTCTAGGGAGCTTCCACCCAGAACCTCTTCCCAGCAGGGAAGGTGCTTGCAGGGTTATGGTCTTTATCTGATTTAAGTTAGTTAAAACTCCATTGAACCTCTGGTGAGCTGATGTCATGGCTGAGGTCTCACTCTTCTGTCTGTGCTGTATTCTTTGGTTTCACTGATGTATTACCAAAAGATGGATAGTCCTAAAGTGGGATGCTGAAGGAGCAGATGTTATTGCTGGGGCTGTAGAGATTCCTGGGATGCTACCCAGCATTCCAGGCTGCTTCAGATTCTTTGACTTCCTAAAATCCAAGTCAGTCTGTGCAAGTATTTAACTAAAGCAACCTTCAACCTTCTACATCACGGAATCAAGTGTTCTCAGGGGCTGGTAGGATAGGTAAAAATTGATAAATATAATTAAATAAGAGGGAAAATAAACAGGAAGGAATGAAGAAATTTCCCTAGGTGAGCTCTGTATTCCATTGTGAAGATAGCTCAGAATCATTATCATCTGCAGCTTATTTGAGTCCTCAGAAAAAAACCAATCTTGATATATTTGAGCATGTGAGATAAAAAGGACTGTGATATATATATAATTGCTATTTGAACAAGAATATTTGTTTCTGCCGTTTATTTAAGCTATTTTGAAGAAGGACAGGAAGGAAACAATTGTTTAGTGTGAAGTACTGTGTCATATGTCTTGACTGTTATGAACAATTCACATTTTAGAATGAAAAGCAGTAGAATAGAACAGTGTGGTGAGGTAGTATTGCTGTGAATTCTCAATGACCATAGAAGCTAAATGCTTTAAGATGATAAATATCACTGTGATTCTAGTTTAGTAGCACGAGAAGGAAAACATGAGTGAAGTGAGGAAATGGAAACATGGAATAAAATAAATTAAATAAAGCTGTTTCTTTTCTACCAGGTACGAACTCATTGAGAGAGGTGTGGTCAGAGTTGAGGATGCTGGGCTGGTTCCAACTGTGTACACTCGCAACCAGCAACTTGAGACTGAGAATCTGAGCTTGAAGAAAGATCTGGAAAACTACAAACAGTCTGTCAAGTATGTCATTTGGTTTTATTGAAACTTTTATATATGGTAGTAGAGGGCCAGATAAAGTAAACTCAAGTACTTAGTGAAAAATAGTAATTTCCTGTTTGTTATGCTGGCTGCACAGACTTCTAGGTGACATTTGTAATTAAAGTTCAAGTTTCTCTGAGTTCTTTTAGAAATGTAAATCTTAATTTCTTTTATTTGTATTTACTAGGCCAAAAATAATTTTCAATATCCAGTAATCATAACAAATTACTGCAGAGAATCGTGAGATTTCTGATAGGTAGAACTGAAAAATAAATAGTTATGTGCATTTTGTATTACAGTACTATAAATTACAGCTACCACAAACCTTCAACATAGGGAAAAAATCACTGTGCATTTATTCTTCATTTTTTTAATTACAAAAAATCTGTCACTCTGGGCCTAGTGGTAATGGTGTGTCAGGGTAAATTACCATCATTGATTATACTCGTGTGTATGTTGTAGTAGTTTATTTTACAAGCCTGCACTACTTCAGTCATGGGAGTTAAAATACTTAGCCTATAAAATGAAGAGGTGTGGTGATGAACCCGACATCACATGGCCTTTTCTGGAGGATGGTGTGTTTGCACATGTGTATGTTCACTGAGAATGTACTCTGAGGCCTAATGATGCACTCACTTCTGATTTGCCAGATTTTAAAACATGGAGCTGTAAAGTTAATTCCATCTCTTTGATTTTCCTCGGGATTGCTCAAGTTGCTAATTTTCATTTAGGTTGTTCCTTTCTATGAAAAAAAACCTATTCAGATGTTAAATAATCATTGCTGCTGATAATGGTAATTAAATTATTTTCTGATGGTAATGATTTATTACATTTTAAATTAATGAATTAATTGGCCACAGTCAAGTAGTTTAATAAACAGTGGAAACAATCATGTCAGATATTGCATAGTCTAAATATAGTGATGCATTGGGAGACAGACCATAGACAAAACATTTCTATTATTAATCTTCAACTTCTTAGGACAATGGGTGCCCAAAATTTGTGTCTCATATGAGTGGGGGAGAGTAAGAAGCAGTAATGCAGAGTAAAAGAAGGAAGGACAAAATGTGACCCTCATGAAATTTTTCCTTGGTAGTAGTAATTTCAATGAGCTTTATTTTCTTTTTTCCCCATGTTTTTTTTCTCTTCCTCCCCCTCTTCACCTCCTCTGTGTAGCAGAACATGCTGTAACAAAATAATCTGAGTGGATTATGACTTGATAAGAGTTTTCCTGGATTCATTGTATTGCTACATGATTATTTAACAATATAAAGCTCAAACTCATTTCACAATGGTCTGAATGAGCTGGGTTTTTTTCCTTAAGGATATCTTTTTACTCCATGGGGTGCCAGAAGAGTTTTTATAGCAGCTGTCTGGGTAAAAGGCTGAATGATGACATGATAATTGGCAGCAGGGAGCAAGCAGGAGAGGGAAAAGAGTGCCAGTATATTGGGTTGCTATAGGCTCTCTGTTAAAAGTCCCAACGCTCAAGTTCAATCCACGAACTGAAACTGGGCTCTGCTTTTTCCCATTCTGGTGTTTGTTGGAACCTACAGCAGCAACACTCTGGTGGCAACCAAATGGGTCATGTGTCTGGTTTGGCATTCCAGAGAGGGCACCGAGATTCAGGGCAGTTCTGTGTGACACAAATTCTGTGGGAGCACATCTTGTTCCCTGGCATTGCCTGTTACACACTGCAGGTATTCTGCTGAAACCAGACCCCCACTTTGTCCACGTGCAGGGAGAGATGCACTATAGGCAGGTGTAAAACTTGATCCGTGCCAGCAGTAGTTTGTCATTACTTCACTTTTCAGCCTTTTCATTTCAAATAACTTTCAAAGATTTCAGTGATACTAATGTTAAAAGTTCAGCATTTGTGACGTTCATTTCATGTAAATGGTTTTTAATAATCTAAGAATTAAAGCAGTACTGCTTCTGAAATAATTGAAATGTGTGAAATTGAGCATTTTTGCTGTACATTCTGTGGGCTACAGTGTTCTTTTATGTCTTTTGGATAAACCCTGGCCATGATACTCTATGCTAAATCCATTTAGTGTAGTGACTGTTAACAGCATTTTTTCTTGTTCATACATTCAGTAACTTGAGTCGCTGCCTTTGCTGTGGTAAATATTCCAGCAGGAGCCAAAATTACCTGGAGGACAATGAGAGTTTTCAGGTTTTCAGAAAGAATGACTCAGAAAGCAGAATGCCTCAGAGCACTCGAGAAATGCTGATTTGACTGATGAGAAACCAAGGATTTGTGAGCAAGGAAAGTCCTGTATTTTGCTCTGTGGATTAGTCAGAAAACATTGACTGAGAGCTACAGTGCTGTGAATTGTATTTGAAGAAAACTTTTAATTACATTTGGTATTTCTGAGCCTAGTACTCTTGATGGCCATCTTGAAAAGAGATGTTATTTGGGATTTAGGCAGTATGGGGGCCTAGGATAAATGATTGTAAACCAATTACCTCCTGCTTTAATGTTGTTTAGCAATTGGTGGAAGACATTTAGTGTCTAGAAGCTAACTATAATTGTATTTTGGGTATTTAATATAGAATTTACATTATTGCATGCAAGCAGGGGGGCAAATTGAGTAGATTGCAGGCTGTTGGTTAGATTTCACTGTAGTGTTTCATTATTTAAAGAGAAAATTACAGTTAGCTTCATTTCCCCTGTATAGTGAGCATGTATTTTTTATAGCTTGTGCAATGTCTGAAGGCATCTTGATGTCTCTGCATACATTAAAAGAAATAAATATCAGCATAATCCTTTTACTCCAAAACTAAGTATAGTTATTACCTTAAGGTTTAGATACACTACTAATCTTTATTTAAATGATTTCTAAAAATGACCATTTTGTTATGATAAAAAGCAAAATTAATTTTACATTAGTTTGCCATTAGACTCTACTTAAAGAGTACCTCAAATGTGTTCCCTTTCTTTTATCTTGAAGGCTTCAGTTGAGCCCCAGTTGATTGTTAAGGGGTGTTGTTAACTGCTCAGTGTTTCCCTTATGGAAGCATAGGCTTTCCTTCCAATATGCAGGAAAAATTTGTAAATAACACTTAAAATTGTTAACTGTTGAACAAGACTAGTTAATTTTAATTCATCATCTTCAGTGGTTTCTGGTCAGTTAATATTCCAGTAACATTTTTCTCAATTGAAAATAGATTGCAATTTCATAGCCATGTTAAACTCTGCTTATCTGATGATATAAAATAGTTTGAATACCAGATATTTTTGTGTTTTTCTATGGCCAGACCCTGTCTGTTGCCTATTTATTTAAACATGTGGAGCTAGACAAATATTGTATCAGGTTTAAGATTGTGTTGGGCACAGGGGCTGTGAACTGTGGTATTTAAAAGCCCTTTAAATGTTTAGGAATTTCTTATGTAGATGGAATCAAAGTTGTGTCAGGCTTTTTCCTGAGATTTGTAGCTGAGTTCACAGCATCAGTTAGAATGTGTAAACATTTGCAGGTACCTTTCTGTCCTTTTTGGAAGCATGTTCACAAATATACACCCAACTTACAGCCAAAGTAATGGTCAAAACATAAAGTAATCCTGAAAGTTATATTTATTATTTTAGTTCGTGACAACATTAGCAACAAAATTCTCAGTTCAGCTCCTTTTTCTGTACCAAAATCTATTCCTGCACATATTTTTCCACTTACACCATGAAAGAAATAAAGTGCACAGTTTTTGTGTTGTGCACCAAACTTAAATGCAGCTGTTTAATTACATGGTGCATTTAGCATCTTTGCTGCTAAGAGCCATGTAAACTAGATAGAGTAAAAGCCTGAAAGTACATGTTTTCTAGAACTGTCTTTAGTTCAACTAAAATTTTAGGGCTACAGCTTACAGTATCTTGGGGAATGTAGTGCCACTTAAATTCAGTAGGATCAGGGCATGTAACTTGCCTCTAAAAATCCCTGCTTGGGTTTGTTGCACTCTGTCCTCTTCTGCTATTTTAACAGAAGTGCTTGCTTGAGAGAAGTTTAAATGGAGAGACCTGTAGACTTTAACATATATCTTCCCTAAAAGAAATGGATACTGACTTTGCTATGGCTGTAGCAACATTTTCTATTCTCAGAACAAGCCATCAGCTGAGCTCTAAAGGGGCAGGGTTTGCATTCAAGGTCTTTATGGCAAGTCAGATTTTGAGCGTGGTGTCGTGAGGGAGTTGTTTCCCAGAACTGTCCTGAGACCACTGATTCATTTACCTCTCAAATGTTTGTAGAAGCCTGAGCAGAATCATTAATGTGGGCTTTGTATGCCATACCAATATCCCGAGTTCCTGTGTTTCCCAGCTCGTGGTGTGTGTGCCCAGGACTCTGTGGGAGGGGCAGCCCTGCCCGGATCCATGGCCCTGCCAGCTTCCCCCGGGAGCTGCTGGCAGTGATTCCCTGAGCTCTCCTTCAGGCCTTGCTGCAAGCACCAAGTCATATACAAATGGTGTGTCAGTGTGGTAGTTTGTGTAGGCAACAAATACAGGGCTTGCATATACAGCAAATATAAATCATTTGTGTTAGTAAATTATTTGTATTTTAAATTATTAAGTATAATGCACTGGCAGTTATGGATCTTCTTCCTGGACTTCTGATTTTGGCATATTCCATTTTCATTTTGGTTTTACCTAATTTTTCAGCTCCTGTTGCAGAGGAAATGAGCTTTATTTCTGCAAGAAGCAAATATCTAATTTCAGTGCTAGGTAATTTCAAGCTTCCTTTGCAATTAAACAATTCATCTCTTAATCCTTCCTGCCAAACCCTTATCAGTAAAGGCAAGGAGAAAATGCACTGAATATATGCAGAGTATTTTCTTTTTAAGTTTATGGAGCAGAGCATCTCAGGGTGTCCCATGGCTGTGTGTAGAATGCACTCAGAGAATAACAAGTTATCAGTATGTTTACAATTAATTTTGAAATGGAGTCCTTTTGCTGCCTGCTCTCACATCCAGGGAATAGCTGGGGACAGGTTACAAACATGACTGAAGAGAGCCTAAAACATTTCTGGCCCAGCTTTTTCCAGAAGGCTCTCTGAATTAATTTGCCAGGCAACAATGTAGATTGTTGATGTAAATATTTTTTAAAAACCAGTGTTTTCAGTATATTATCAGTATTATCAATACACTTTTACGTAGAATTTTAAACAAGAGGATTGGTTTTTGTACCTTCATGAGACTCCTTGTGCTTAACATAAAGTTGACCTCAACTCTGAGATTTATAATGCCAGAATCCTTAAGGATTCTGTCTAAAGGATCTGAGGGAAGAGGAAGAGTAGCCATGGTTTTGCACCTCAGCTGGCAGCAAAAAGACCTCAGAAATACATATTCTCCAGCACAAGTTGTACTACCAAGAACTTCCATCTTAGATACAGTAGGCATGTGCCTATCTGAAAATAAATTCCATAGGTATTGAGCATACCTTGATGCAGTTCACAGGAGGAGACTAACACGACTGCCTTGCATTTTCTGTTTTTACACACAGTAAAACAGAAGAAGCTCTCCGGAAAATGCAGAAAGAACGAGACTTCCATCGAATGCATCATAAGCGAGTGGTGCAGGAGAAAAACAGGCTGATTTCTGATATCAAAAGGTACAAAATAATTTTAGTTGCTATACATGTAGCATTAAATAAAATGTTTTTAATTGTTGCCTGATAATGAGGTAACACTATGGAATCTGAAGTGAGTCTAGCTGCAATTAGTTATGTCCTGGTAAACAGCAGCTCCATGTGACCATCATGCCACACAGATCAAAGAATTTCCTATTATTTATTTTTAGTGGATTTTCTATGATGCAGTATGGCATTAATGAATACATAGTATTTCTAATTGTTGGAAATGATAATGAGATTTTTTTTTCCCTGATATTTTGCCATGAATAGATAGTGATTTCTGTTTAGAACCTTTGCCCTTTTTAAGGGTGACTGGTATCACACCAAGTTGAGAAACTTTGCATTCCTGATTCTCATAGTTGGCATTTTCTGTCATCTTGAACTTCCAGTAAGAAACTTGCTATATTGCTTTGGTTGCAAATAAGCCCAAACTAGTTCATTGCTACTGAGTTATAGTAATTTAATTTCTAAATAGGAGCTGAGTTTAGAATCTCTTTGCACATATTTATGCCAGCACTTGTTTTAAAATAACACTGAGGAGATGCTCACATCTGCAGCTCCAGTGAATTCCCTGAATTTTGTTGGTGTTGTTATCAATCAGTGTGTGTAATAGCAGCTCCTTGTTCTACATCCTCACCCTTGGAATGCACACATGCTAATGCAGGAGAGCACTCTGCACTGATCTGTGCTCTGTGACTCAGCGTTTTGCAGGATGCAGTGGTTCTGGAGCCATTGGTGTCACGTGTTTCTCTTGAGAGATTACATGGCTGAGTCTTAGTTTGTGTGAAGAATTAAAGTGCTTAAGTATTCTCAATGTAATGAGTAGTGAAGAAAGAAACCATGATCGTGTTATGATTGTTTTGTCCAGATGAGGATCTTATTTGGTAGTCAGATAACAGCTATAGTTCTCTTTCTTCCCATGAAATACAATCCATGTGTAAGAAGACAAATTAGCCAAAATTAATGTGCAGTATGTGTATGAAGGATTAAGAACAGGACAGAACTGGATGGATTGTTTTAAGCTGTGAATCCTCTCATTCATTCATTCATCTGATTTTTTTTTTTCCCTCTTTCCTTGTGGTATTCCAGTTGGTTGGTTAGATACTAAGCCCCTTTGCTGTCTCCTCTGTGATGACCTTTTGGTAATTTTACTTGTTTGTTTGGGGAAGGGAAAAGTTATCCAGATGTAAATCTCTGGTTTAACTCTTATGTGAGGAATCATTCTTCTTCCTCTTGCTTGCAGGCTGAAGGCACATTATGCATCCTATGAACCAGTGCTGAAGCAACTGTCAGAAAAATACCAGAATTCGCTGACACAGAAAATGCTGACCAGTTTGGAGAGAGACAAAGCAATGGGGCAGGTAAAACTGTGGTGAGCTTGCACAGCTGTAAGGAATGCTTCTGGTTTTTGCTTTGGTAACTACAGGATATTTCTAGTAAAGCAACTCACTTATGCAGTAGCCTGAAGCAGAATATTTTGGTTGAATGATTTGGTGAAATATTAGCAGTGAATGTACATGAAACTTTAGTGCCACAAAGTAATCGTTGTCAGTGTGTACTTGGTCAGAGCTGACATGAGTCAGCAGTGTGCAGACTCTGGTACACCTTCAGTGCCATTAGCTTAAGGAGGGCTGTGATAGTCACACACATTTCCCATGCTCCCATCTATGCCTTTGGAAGTAGCTTATTTTAACTTCCTTTATTATTGTTTATTATTTTATTTTTTCCTAAATATATCCAGGAATGACCTGCTAGTTTAGAAAAAAATACATGAAGAGATCAGAGACAGTTCTTCTGTCTTGAGTGGAATATTTTAATAGTATTTTTACTCCTCTAGTCTTATGTGATGTATACAAGATAGTCTACCCCTTTGACAGGAAGCAGTGTGAGCACAGGTAGGAGGGATGACAGACAGAAAATTACCTTGCATGTGTTTAAGAAAAGAAGTAGGAAAAAAGAAAAAATCCAACCCAAATGCATTTCAGCAGTAGCATCAATTATATGTGGGTAAAATGAAAGGAATTTACCATGCTCACACTGTCTTCTGATAGTCTCCATCTCTCATTTCCTCCTTTCCTCTGCCTCCAGTTTTTCTCAGGTCACCTCAGGGCTTACTTATAAAACACCGAGGATTATATGTTTGAAATTTCAGTAAAGAAAACAAAATGCCCTGTAGAAAATGGGAGTTTACTGCCCATATGGAGTTATGCTGAATCAGGAGTACAAAACATGGAACAGTTCCAATGCTGTGAAATTTCAGGGATGTATATATGTATATGTGGGACCTCTGCAGTTATGAACTGTACTAATTCCAGTAATTGGTTTGTAATGCATAACACCTTTATTTTGTGTCATTTTGTTATGACAAAGCTGTAACTCATATTGTACCATTAAATACAAGATCAGTGCAGTGACAGCAGTTGCTAAAAGTTGCTGGTGTAGTCAGAACCCTGGTATTCTGTATGTCTGCAGTGTTTTAATAGAGTTGTAAAAGTGTTTTGAGAGATTCTGTGTGGCTTGCATTTTATTGCATTGTTGCTCTGGGTCTTTCCAAAGTCTTGGATTAGGAGTTATGTTCATAACTTAGAGACAATAATCAAAAGTAAAAATTTATAGATGGAATTTATGAAGTACACCAGCATGAATGCTGCATGTTGTGAACAGACACTTCAAAAGTAATCTTTTCATGTTGCTTCCTCTTGTTCTTTCGTCTTTTTAAAATTAGGTTACAGGTTTGCAGGCTGCGTTAGAAAGTTTAGAGCCCGGATTTACTAAGCAGACTCCTGAGACAAAAGGTAAAATATTCCCATCACCAGGCACAGACTGGTTATATATTTTTTTTGTTGGTGTGCATCTCAAAATCTGGTGTAACAGTAAATCAAAAATACTTGCACTACATTTTATCAGCTGACCTGGTGTCTGAGCAGCTGTTTTATCATTTGAATATTTTATTCTGAAGTGTATTCACTAAGGAGAGTGAGACTGCTGCAGGCAATATGGAATACTTGAGTAACTTGGAATGGCTTTGTCCTAGAAATCTATTTTGTGACTGATTTTGTTACTGTATCTGCTGATACTCCCTTTTTTGTGTGTGCATGTGTTCTTTCTCAGCTCACTCTTCAGAAAGCATACATTGTGGTCTGGAAACATTTTGGAAATACTGTTATTGTGAAATCCAGACTTTCATTTCTACAGAAGATTGCTAACATTATGTAATACCTGCTGGAATAGTATCTGTATGGTATCACACTACTTCCCTCTCTATTTTTTGCATTATTTTTTCTAATTCTGTCAGGAAAACCCTAGCACCTCTGCTTTCCTGAGTAAATGAAGCTCATGCTATCACATTCCCTGAGAGCATCAATCCCATAATAACTTTGAACCTATTTTTCAATTCCAGCTACAAGTGATAGTAAGATAAGTTTCAAAGAAACCAGGTTTCTTAAATTCTCTTGAAAATAAGAGATGGTGTAAAAGGGAGATGGTGAGCTCCACCCTCTGACAACAGAGTATTCACATGTGAAGGGGATGCTGCACCTGCCTTAGTCATGTGCAGAACTCCCACCAGAGATAACTGTTTATCTGAAATTAGGTAACCCTACAAATATTATGCAGCTTCCAGGTGATGAATTTGTTCCTATTATGGCAATTTCAGTATCTCTTTGTTTTGTGGTTTTGTTTGGGGTTTATGTTGTTTGGTTTCATTTTTTTTTTTACAAGTGTTAAAGCCTCAATCTCCTTTAGCACTGGTAACATACCCCAGGTAAAAAGCCACTGAGTCACCCCAGCCTTTGACAATCAAGCTTCATTAGTTCCCATGTTCATGGAATTACTTCCATGGTGTAAAGTTCCTCTAGAAAACACAAGTCTGAAAAAAAGAGTAGTAGCCACGTAAACTTATTTGAGGGTTTTTTTGTGTTTGTAGTTGAGTGAAGAGGCTAGGAAACATTGCCTTCCTTTCCTATTAAGATACTCTGGCTTGAGGATATATAGTGTGGGATCTTCCCCGTGCCTGTGTTTTCCAGTATGGATGCCCCATCTGTCTCCTTTTCGTATTAAACATACTTTCATTTGTTGTTTGATTTTAAAAAGCATTCTCTGGCTGTTCAGTCTTGTTTATTCTCCAGAAATCTTGAGAACACTTTGTAATACCAAGAAGTGACAAGCAAGGGAGCCATTTGATAAATTATTATATAAAAAACCCCTTGTCAGTCTCCAACACAAATTAAGCTCATCAGCCACCCACATGCTTCTACAAGTCTTAATTTGCTTCATACCTTGGGTATCATAAATTAATCAGTATTTCAATTCATTTTGTTTCAGTGCTTTGTCCTCTAATACTACATAATTTTTATTGCCCTCTGTAGGGCATACTCCTATCTCAGTGGGTAAAATTGTCTCTTTTTCAAATACTTTCTGCTGCCTCTTGAAAGGTGATCATATTCTGTTCCCTCTTGATTACTTATTCCTGAGAAACCAAAAGTACAACCCTGAGACAGAAGCAGTACATGGATACTGGAGAAATGTTTGCTTCATTATTCTTGAAATTCAGATTGCTAGTTTGGAAGGAACCAGTGCTGTTGAAGTTGGAAATCTGGGCTGTAAGGAGACCTCCAGCTGCATTTTTTAGTCTTCTGGGCTGACTTCTGTGCATTGAGATATTTGAGTTACAGGACAATGCAGAGTCAGAGTGGCAAGTGATCCTTGGCCAAGCTGAGCTGCCTCTCCTGGCCAGGTGTCTGCTTTCACTGCAGTGCAGAGCCTGAAGGACGGGAAAGGCTCTGCCCAGCAGCAGGAGATTGCCCTTCACTGCTCCTGAGGCTGTGTTTGTCCCACAACCTGGGGAACACCTGGAATGCTGGCTTGCCTAGAGGGCACTGACAGTGGCTTTTAATTAGTTTTGGATTTGCTGAACTGGGACGTTCTGCACATCTGCTCCAAGAAAGTGAGAGAGGAACTTTTTACAAGGGCATGTAGTGACAGGACAAGGGGGGATGGTTTCAAGCTGAGAGAGAATAGGTTTAAATTAGATATTAGGAAGAAATTCTTCCCTGTGAAGGTGTTGAGGCCCTGGCTCAGGTTGCCCAGAGAAGCTGTGGCTGCTCCATCCCTGGAAGTGTCCAAGGCCAGGTTGGATGGGGCTTGGAGCAACCTGGAGGGGTGGAAGATGTCCCTGCCCATGGCAGGGGGGTGCACCTGGATGGTCTTTAAGGCACCTTGCAACCCAAACCATTCAGTGATTGTGGGTTTGGTTTTTAGTCTGGGGTTGCTTTTTTTTCTCTCTGAGTCATATAGTGCACAATAAAGAACAAAGGGGAACTTCTTAGTATTCACCATGAGTTTGCATTGTAAATTTGTATCTGACAACTAGGTAGAAAAAATTAACAGTACTTAATGTTAATTTTGGGCAACCGTTCTGGACTTTATTACTCAGGCATTTGATGTAGGAGCTTTCAGACTGCTGCATTTCAAGCAATTGAAGATAGCATCCACAATACAGAGCATGTAATTTATTTCCTAGCAGTTTTTTGCTGTCTCACTGTCAGGCTGCTGCTCAGCTTTGTACAGAAATCCTTCAAGAAAAGAGCTTCTAATAATTTTTAAGACACCTAAACAAACCTAAGTTTTTATTTCCTAATTCTTGCCTTGCTTGTTTCAAATTGATCTGAAGGACATGTAGTAGTTGGAGGGGAAAAATTTGTTCGAGAACTAATTGGCAATTATTGTTAGGACTTGGTCATACTGTGGGCTGGTTCTCTCTCTCTGATGCCCACTCAGAAATCAGCTCTGAAAAAAATTGTATTTTGAGTTTAGATTACTTTTTAAAAAGTAGCAGGTTTTGGGTTTTTGTTTTTTTTTAAGGAGATTTACATTAAAATTTGGTTGTGTTTTAAATCTGGTTCTTACTGATATGGTATCATACATAGATGAACCTAATTATCAAAGAGAGAGCTGATACTTGATTTAGGGTAGTGGTGTGTGTTAACAGTGCTTGCACCCTTCCTTACGGATCAAAACACAGTGTTAAGTGGTGCTCTGAAAAAAGACCCCTTTTGCCTCAAGGAATTAAGCAGTGTTGATTGTGGCTTGCTTATAAACCTAAGTGAACACTGCTATAGCAGCTGGTTCTAAACATGCTATAAAACTGCTCCTTGCTCAGTACTCTTTTCATATTTTCTAAAAACAACAGCTGCTTATTTATTGCCCAATTATATCCAAAAGTTGAACTCAATGAGTTTCTTTACTCATGGTTGAATTAACTCATTGCTAAGACTGTTAACTGTGCTTTTCCTTTCCTTGATCTGATGCGATTGCAGTTAGAAGGTCATGCAAAAAGAAATTTAAAATGCACCAGTTGAAGTACTTGAGCCTGGTTGTGCCCATTCCGTGTGCAATGCAGTCAGAGTGGAAAATCTTTAAACCTAAGATGTTGACATCTCAGTGCAACAGTTCTTTGGACTATTTTTTAATAGTTACTTAACTAGTTTTTAACTATTTTTTAATAGTTACTGACTTAAAGCTCTGGAAATGTCATAACTGTTGCTTTATAGGTATGTGTATCTCAAAAGGACCAACAAACCAAATACTCTGTGAGCAGCATGCTAGTGGATAGCAGTTACTGAGTTAGAAGGTGTTAGGCATATAAACCAATTTTGCTGTTTACTGTTCCTCAGAGAAAGTTATTATTCAGGATATCTGTGACAGTAAACTTTGAAAATGGTGAGAATACATAAATACTGAAATGTTTTTAATCCAGGCACAGTTCTTTCTACCAGTTCCAGTTTTACTCAGGAAGGTTTTGTGTTTGCTTGATCTGCTTTTTTTGTCTCAAGAGTAGAGGGAGTGTTTGGATTTTTTTTCCTACTTTTAAGTCATCAGGTTTGCATTTTGGTGTAAAGGTCTTAATAATACCATTTTATAAAAGCAATCATTTAGAAATGGGTAATGTGAAGTACATTTGTTTCAGTCTGGATTTTAGCTGTATAATGTGTTTTTTCAATCAGAGGTTTTTTTTCAAAGAACTGGAGGGATGTAAGTGCCCAGATCCTGCTGGAAATCAGTATTACATTCTTTTTCAGGTAGACCTATGTACATCCAACTAAGCACTGCAGCAAGTTACAGGGACCACAAAGGGTTGTGTTTGGATTTGTGTGAGCTGCTATGCAAAGGCTGTCAGAGAGCAGTGTCCTTTCTGCCAGGTCATGGCAGATGCATTGTGCCATAGTCAGGGTGTGCTGTACTCTTCCTCCTATTCCTATCAACCTTTGAGGATTTAAAGCTCTGTTACCTGCTTAGGATTTCTTTGCTGAGTTACCTATTCATCAGTAATTCCTTGTTTGAAAGGTGGGTTGGCAGAAAGTACAGGGAAACGAAAGGATGGTGGGCTGTGAATCAGAATATTGCTTTGGTGGTGGATACTGGATAGGATGCAGTGAGCTGATGTTTCCTCTGGCTCTGAGGGATGGGAAAGAACACATCCATTTCCCTGTGACTCTCTCTGTACTGCAAGATTATTGCATTTTTGGGTCAGGTCTAGGGTACCCTTTAGATAAGATGAAATTACTTGTGGAGCAGAGATACATGTAGCCCTGGAATATTTTATATGGATGGCACAGTAACCTGAATATCTTTTTATTCAAAGTGGTGTTTCTTTGGGAATTTTACATGTCTGTCTAATGTTAAGTAAGGAGATAGCTTCCAGAAGAGTAAATAAAAAGCATTCTGATAATATTTTTGTTGGATTTATTTTATAGTGGGCCATGATTGTACAAGGAAGAAAGATTTTGAAGGTCCCACCCAGAAAGCTCTTCGGGAAGCCAGGCAGCAGAAGTTCGTTGTTGTTGCAAGCTCTTCACGTGATCCAGCCAAAGATGAAGAGAAGAGCAAGAGAGATCAAAAGGTACAGTGTTCTTTTCAGTACAGTATCAATCCTCTTTGTACTGAGCCGTGGTGAAGGACACCTGTCCAATGTGATTAAAAGTGCTGCTTAGCTGAAGTAAATAGGACAGGTAGGTAACAAGTTTTTTATTTTTAATACGAGTTTCTATTACAATTAAATTTTCAGGGAATTACAGGAACTCTGATTAATTGAAGCTGGCTGTCTACTTTTTGAGAATCCAGTGTGATCACCTAGCAGAGGAGGAGCACTGGCTGTAATTGCTTCTTGCTCTGTTGTGTTTCTTTTGTAACTTGAGAAATCCTGATCTGTTCCATAATGCTTACAAGCTTCCCCAGCATTTCAGACTCTTACATCTGGGTCTAAAAGGGAAAACATCTGCAAGACTAAGGGGAAAAAACTGGTAATTTTGTAATAGTAAGAGCTTTTAAACCTGAGTATACTGGAGGTGTGTTACTGCTTCAGTGTGGAAGTTGTGCAAAATCAAAATTAATTCCTGATTGAATATTTTTTTGAGTTATGGAAAAGAATGTTTACTTTAGTCCAAGTATTTCATTTATTGGGGTTGCATTTTGGGACTACATGACAATGGTTTTTATTTTTCCATATCAGGATAAACATTGTAATACCTAAAATTTTGTAAGCTCCTAAAACTGTTACTGGTCTATTTTTTGTTTGAGAACTACAGTTAGAGTTTAAACTGTGTTTTTTGAGAAGGAAAAAAGCTTTACTTGATGATATAGTCAGAAGCAGCTTCAGTCTTTTCCTGTCCCCACAAAAATATGTCCATGGTAGTTAACTTTTTGTGGGTTTCTGTCTGGCTTTGCAAGAGCATTTCTTCTGTTTGACTTTGGCAGTGCACCTCTCTACAGACAAAAATACCATTTTAGTCTTGTTTTCATTCTTTTTGCTGCTCATGAGCCCTCGAATTAAAAAATCTATATCTATGTCTGTATCTCTTCTCTTGCTTACTGAAACATTTCTCACCATGTATAGCAAATACTTCTCCATTCTGTCCCCACACCTATTAGTATCCAAGGCATGTTCCAGTCAGTCCAGCTCCACTTTTCCTGTTTTTCATTCAGTGGTTAAAAACTTCCATGCTAGACTCTCACGATATCTCCTCTCTTCATTTTGACTTGTGAACAGATAGAATTACATAATCCAAGAAGCAATCATTTTTGTGTTTCTGTTTCTACTGAAGTCATCAGGATTTTTATGGAAAACTTCAGCAGAGTTATGCTTTACCTCCAAAATATAAACTCTGCACAGGTAGTGTGCCTGTCTGGCTCTTGTTCTTTGAAATTCATGAGCAATTAGTTGACTGGTTCTGGCAAGCATCTGTGTTTCTACAGATCTTATATTTCCCAAATGAGTCCCATCAGAGGCCCTGATGTCTCTATTTAATCAATGGATTAGAAAACTGGATTGGCTTCGGAAATAAGGCATCAGAAAATATGGGTTTGTTTGAATGTGCTAGAATTTTCCATGGCTAAGTAATAATCTAAAACTTTAGGTGTGAGATTAGCATCTCTTCCAAATGGAATAGTTCTTTTTCACTTCACATTTCCTGGATCTCTTATTTTTAAATATTTCCTTTCCCCTAATAAAGGATTCCAACTTGGATAGTGCATGTGAATTACTGCTTAGGGTGTTAGAAATAGATGGCAGAGGGAATGATGAACGTGTGGAGTGCAAAGAGGTGAGTCAGAATTGTGTTTAAAACAGAAGAGGCAGAACTCTGTCCTGTAGTGCACATTTATTGAACTACAGTTCTAGTCCAAAGTATTTAATTAAAATAGTGTGTTCTTATTCAAGTGTTTAGGTGTCTAAGTATTTGTTCCCATCAAAAGATGAGGTATGAATGAGAGCCTTGCCTTCCTTAGGTCAATTTCTGTGATACTTGGAATCAAGCTTGCATGGTGTCTCATCTCCTCTGATCTATAGCAAAAGATCTTTTAAATTCTGCTGTGTCTTATGTGACTTAGGTTCTTTCTTTCAGTGATCCAATGTGAATGAACATAAACATCTACTGAAAAATGTTCCATAAGTCAGTCTTGTTCTCCTTTACAATAATGAAAATAACACTTTAAATGTTTTATTGGGAAGCGTAAAATTTATTTAACTTATTGAGGTTATGATTCATTTAAATTCTCTTTATGCCACAAAGGAAGTAGAATTCAGAGCATGAATTTGGTCAGTTCTATGGAGTTCAGGTGAGGAATATATAGAAGAAATAAATGCAATTAAAATCCTGTATTTGCATATGCATTTACAACAAAATAGAGAAAAAGAGAACAGAAGATATGGAAAATCCAGGTAAAATTCACTGTCCAGTATTGTCAAACCTGTTTCAGCAAATGTAAATGAGCATTTAAAACTTAAAATGGTTCAGAGTGAACATGTTATCCAGTTCAAAAGTTCAGGCACTTGGATTATAGCCCATTCAGTAAAAAGCCACTATATATTCACAAGACTGTATCCTTGAGACAAAATTATAAATGTTTATATTAACTGTACTGTTACATAGCAGTGAACTATGGTGATGGAGATGATTTCACATCTCTTCCATGTCTGGTAGCTAAATAGTGATCTAACAAATGCCTGTGCTTTTAAGTAGATGTAAATATGAGTCATAGCTGAGCTAGAACATTTACTCCAAGGACAGACATATATTGTGTTATTGCAATATCCTGTAAGAGCTGACACGTAATTTAAAACACAGGGTCCCTTTGATGTGAAGTTTATCACTGAAACAGTGAGTGAAAAGGCAACTGGATTTTTTTTCTAAGAGAATGCATTATCCTGATTTTACAGTCTTTGTTATGAGACTCAATTAAATTGTAGTAACAGACAATTAGTCTAAACTATTTACATATCTGGCCCTTAATAAGTCAGTATCAATAGCATAAATAGTCTTAGATTAAGAATGTGCATAGAGTACTACTTTAAACATTTAAATTAATTAAAATGCACTTACAGGTCATTAAAATTGTAGAGAAACTTTGATAATGTGAATTTCATTATACTCTTGAAAACTTTCCTATTTTTATTCTCTCAGGTTCCTTTCAGAGTACATTCCATATTTGATTGCTTTTATAAGTTATTAGCAGGACAACTGCAGCTTCTTTATGTTCACTAAATTATATTTCTACATATATTACAACCTCATTTAATTTTCTGCAGTTTTACTTGGTGTGAAACTTTAAAGGTGTGTTGGACATTTCTGGAGTTGAGGAATTACTGTTTCTGTGGAGCAGATTTTGCAATTATGGCCATTGTGTATCTTAAAAATAGAGGAGTAAAATCCAGTGATCATACAGATATGGCTTTTGTAATTAATAAGACTTTGGAGAAATATCACGTGGGTACATGTATTACACTGAAGTTTCTCCTCAGCTCTATGGAAAAAAGAGTACAAAATTTACAAGAATTGCAGTTTCTGTGCTGTGAAGCAGAAGGGGAGATGAAACCGAGTGATTACTTAATCAGATTATTGAGTTTGAATATAAATTAGCACAGGTGTACTGGGGACAGAATTGGAAAGATGGTCCCAAAGTAGTTAGGAAGGGTTGTAAATGAAACAGACAATCACTTTGTGTTTGTAATAATGTAAGAAAGCACTGATTTGATATTCAGAAGAGAGTGAGTGACTGACAGATAATACTGGGAATGCTTATTTCTACACTCCTTCCCTGGGATAATAAAACTCCAGACATGGAGCTAAGAAAATTAATACAAGTTACTCAAATATAAGACTGCAGCCTAGAGAAAGGGAAAGAACATAAAATGTCTGTTTCAAATGAGATAAAAAAGTATAAGCTAAGCAATCATAGACAAGACAGTGTAACTTACATTCCTAAGGAAGTCGGCAGTGTATAGCTGAAATTTTACTCAATATCTGCAAGAAACCAGGGAAAGAAGTAACTGGGAAGATGGATTTGTAAGGAAAAATTGTTTCAATCCAGTCTTTATTGCATCCATGGAAGGATAAGAGGTACCATGGATAAGATACAAGCGCACCTAGATTTTAAAAGGCTTTGGATACTGTCTCACAGATTAATTCCTGTGAACAACTGTGGAAATGTGGCCTGACAGTTTTTTCTAAATTAATGGAAAATAGATTACAAACATGCAGATACACTGAAGAGGCTTTTTTTGCAGGGATGTATTGTCCTTAATGATCTGGAAAATGGAACAGAAAATAAGCTGACAGAACTTGCAGACCGAGTGGCCTGGGTTTGGTGGGGCTGGAACAGCAAGTGCAGCTGAGGACAGGAATTCTAAACCTCACCTATTGGAGAATTGATCTAAAAAAATAACAGACAATGTTAGAAGAGGTATAAAACTCTACCTTTAAAAAATGATCCAATGTACAAATAGACATCAAAAAGATTAGAAAGAGTTGATCATTGGCTTTTAATTAGACTAGGCTCTAGAGTATGTTGTGTAAAACAAGCTTAACATGAGTTGAAAACCACATAATATTGTGGAATAGGTGAGCACTGTGCTACAGTGTAAACTAGGAATATTGCCTGGAGCATGTGGAATATTCCTCCTGCTAATGTCAGATGGCATGTGGCTTTGGCTGAAGTTTTGTGTGCAGTCTGATCACAACTCTTCAGGAGACAAGTGGAGTACCTACACCAGAGCAGTAAGAATGATTAGAAGCCTATAAAACTGTCAAAGAAAAGGTGAAAAGTGAAATTGGGTAGTCTGTAGAAAAGAGCTCTAAGGGGAGACAGGATCCATCCTTAAAATAGAAAAGAATTCTGTTAAAAAAACAGAAATAAAACCAAAAGAAAATCCCAAATTACAAAACAATTTGTTACAACAAGTAGTAATAAAGTAGAAATTCAGTAAGAATCATTCAGAGTACAGTGGGTGTTAAGCAGCCAAGAAAATGTATATCCTTAGAATATGATGCCTCTTTGCTTTTACTTACAGATGTTCTGTGACTTCAGTGCTAAGAGTATGATCCAAGATTAACTGGGTGTAATCGAAAATGTGTCCTTTAGTTGGTTTTGATGGAATTTAATTTAAAAGAATTACATGTTTTGTTCGGCAATTCTGTATTTTTTTAAAAACACTTTTGCTGTGGACTTGAAAATGGTAAAAAGGGAAAAGCTGCTTTTTAGGTGAAATTCATGCTTTTTAAAAAATTTTCTATTATATTCTGTAATGTAATAGATAATGTGATGATGGCCTTAGTTTTAGGATTTTCTCAAACGTGTTTAAAGATTTCAGGCCTACATGAAGAAAATGAGAAAATGCTTAAGAATGTTAGCTGCAATTAAAGCTGTAGAGGAAATATTCATACAGTTGCAAGTCCAAATTGTAATAGACAACTTATTATATAATGTTCCATCCACCTTGGCAGCTTTGTTAAATCAAGACATCCAATACCTTGCATTTTTAGTAGTAGATTGATTCTTTAAGCCATTCATAAAATTACCTCACAGATCATCCACAGGGTGTTCTTGGTGCTAAAGAATAAGGCTTATTTTGAGTCACTACATGCTGCCAAGAATAATAAAGTAACAGGCCCCCAAAACAGAGAAGCAGTACAGAAAGTTGTTGGGAAGTAAGAGACTTTTGATCCTAATTCTAATTGTACATAGGCTTTGCATATTCATATATTTCTGTATTTGAGTATCAGTAATGACAGACTTTAGAATAATAGGCTGTCTTCAGTGAGACTGTGACTCTGTTGCTATAGTCACTTGCAAAAACTGCTGATAATAAAATTACTGGGTTTTATATGCAAGTGCTTTGATTTCTTGGAAGAGGGATGTACTGAAACTGTATTTAATTGAAGAAAAAACCTTTGAGTTCTCTTTGCAGAGAAGATGTAACAGATGTAAAAAATGACATAAAGGCTTTAAAATGTTTGGCTTTCTTTACTTTTACAAATAACTGTTGCTGTCTTCCTCAGGACAGACAAATGGAGAGAGTTAGGGACTGTGTTGTGCTTTCCTGTATCCCTCAGGTTCCTGCAATGCTTTCCCTCATTCACTTTGGGCTGGAGGATAGGATTTGACTTTGCCTGAGTTAAGAGAGGACTTTCCAGGAGCACCAGAGGCTCCCTACAAAACGCAGCCAGCAGGAGGTGGGATGGTGCTTGCACAGCTGTTGGTCACGTCAGCACTGTTAGCCTTTGAGACCATAATTGAGCAATTTCATTAACTCGGGACTAACTCCTTGTTTTCTCTTTAATTAAAGTGTCAAGACCTTAACATTTCTCTTGGAAACCATTTGGGAGTTCTGGGAGGAAGAGGAGGAGAATGGTTTAGTTGTTCTTGTTTGTTCACAGGTGTTCAGTGCTTGCAGCCCCCGAAGGGAATTCTGCTGGTATGAAGTCTCTAACTCTGCAATTCCAATGCTCTTTGGAATGTTAAACTTCTGCCAAAATCTCAATTTCTTTCAAGGAAGGAGAGGCACTAACTAGCAGTAGAATGCACTACACAAGACAGGAGTAGTGTTGGATACTTTAGTTACAGAGTTGTTGGTACAAACCTCATTTCACTTGAAAAATGTCAGTGGTTTTTAAGAAGGGATTTTTCTTATGTGAGAGGAAAAAAATCTAAATTCCACAGAAGTCTCTTTCCAATTATAATTCCTCTATTTTTTTTTTTCAAGGTCTGTTTCATAATGAAAAATTTATGATGCAAGAGTTGGGAAGAGTTATGTAATAATTTGGGAACTCTGTATACTAAGTTTTAGTTTTCAATACAGCAAATCAGTGGTCTGCTTGGTGGTTTTGGGTATTGATAAAACAAATAGAAGTGTTACTTGTAATTGATATAAAACTTCAAGTCACAATACTCAGAATAGTAATTGTGTTTGAACTGGGTAAATAATTACCACTATTTTTAAAGGAGTATTCTTCCAGAAGTATTTGCAGTCTACAATTCAGCAGTTAACCTTAGCTTCGTGTTAAGGGATGTGGCAAAAAGGCAATATATGAACTACTGCTTGATATACAAAAAAAGTAGATTAAATGAGGCCAAACTTTTTATTAATTGGTTTTTTTGTTTTGGTTTTTTCAATTTTAATGTAGTTCAGCTGAAGTTATTAATGGATAAAACTAGATCTCTTTCAAATTAGTGAAATGTGATTGAAATAAGAAGTAAGTGCTCAGACCCCCTAAAGTCTGGAGGGAAAGGCTCAGGCGCTGACTGTGGTATTGACATTTTAAATTAACTATTCTGTACTAAGTTATGGATTTTGGTGTTTCAATCTTTTTTTCCAATATTTAAACAAGGCCTTTGCATATGTCAACACCACTTTAAGGAAAATGAAATTCAACATTAGCATTTTGTTTTCATGGTAACAAATCTCTAACATACCCTAAGAGCTCTGGCACTGCTCACAGTGTTCAGGGTTGTTTGTCTTGTATATTCAAACAGCACTTCTGGGAGTAGAAAGTAAAATCTTAATTGTTTCTGTTTGAATACAATGAAATGAAAAAAAAAATACTAAATCTTTACTCCAAACAGTTTATGAATTAATAATCAGAGCCTTTCCACCAGAAAATGTGATAGTGTTTCACTGGAGTGTCACATACCATGAGGATAATGTTATTGGGTCACAGGCCTCTTTGTAATTGGATTTCCAGTTCAAATCTAGGCCTGACAGGTTTGATCATGAGTAAAACTTGTTGTATAAACAGGGATTAGTTCATCTCACCTGCTATTACATGTAGTAAGATAAGTGCAACCTCTGTCAGTAAGAGGCTGAGTTTGGGCAGATTTCTGCTGGAACCCAGCCTGGAATGATGTCTGTACAGGTGGGGTTTTACACCAGAGGAACAGAAATAATTCATGTGATGTTCAGACAGTGAAGGCAACTCAGATTTGTTTCCACTACATGCAACCACTTTGTAAAACACAACTGCTAAACAATTTTGTGGACACATTAGGAATCTTTTCATATATCAAATTTGTTTCTTTAGAAGTGCAGTTTAATATCTTACTGTGGAGTTTGGCTGCTATCTCTGAGGTTGGTTTTGGGGGCTAAAAAGTAGAATGAGTCAAGTGTTCTCACAGCTCATTTAGAAGAATGCTTTTTTTCCTGTTTCCTTTCCAAAGTCCTCTCTCTTCCCTAGCAGCTCCCCCTCTCTTTCCTGCTTCTGCTCTCTTTGTAGATTCTCTAAATCATTCCAGCTAAAGTTCCATTCTAAAGTTCAAACACACAAGTTTGAAAGCCTAGTTACAGAATTCTGTCACTCAGAACAAACCATGCTGAAGTGGCAGCAGAGCAGCAGATGCTCAGTGGACAGTTTCAGTTTGCATTTCTGTTGTATGTTTTACACCATAGTTTGGTATTTATTGCTGTCGAGTTTGTACTTTGTGTATATATAGTTCGGATAATGTACTATATACTGTAAATTAACCAAAGCAGGTCAGCCAATCAGACATTCATAATTTAATAGAAATCTGAAGCCATTTCTGTTTTTGCAGGAATGCTTCACTCATGGTAGAGAGAAAACCTTCTCCATGTTTCTGTAGCATCTGCAAAGAAATTGTTCTCTTGAAGCAGTACAGCAAAAACTGAGATTTGCTGTGATGTAAATCTCTCAAGAGTTCATTCCTACAAAAAAAGAGATGAAGCAAGAAAAAAATAACTATGCAAAATCACAGTTCATAGTATTTTAAAAATATTTAGTCATTTAAAAAAATTAGATTACCATGGTACTTGTTAATGTGAAAATGTCTGTACTATATTTCCACACTTCTGTTGTGTAATAATTATAATTTTTTTAAAGAGTATGTTTAGATTACTGAACTCTTGTAGATAATTTAGGAACAATGCATATAGCTGGGACATGTCTTAGTCTGAAAAGGATGTTAGGAATAGTAGAGGAATTTGCAGGCCTCCTTTACCCTTGGTGTAGAAATTGTTCTGTGCTCTAAGATGTAAATGCTCTGGTTTGAACCCAGCAGATAAATAATCAAAGAGCAGCACACAGCCATGGTAATGTTATACTTAGAATACCCAATTCTGTGTTCTGACATAGATCACAGGGCTGGTTAATGGGAACATATTGTCTTTGGTTTTTCAATATTGCAAATATTGAGAAAAATATTAATGAAGATAGAGATATCTTTGCTTTTAAAAATTATTCTTTGGGAGAGGAATCCTCATTTTGAATATATTTTATGTGGATTTTTTGATGTACAGTCAGTTGTTGAGCAATTGGTTTTGTCCAAACAATAGTAACTGGAAAGAGATGTTCTCTTGAGTTCCAGGCTAGAAGGCTTTGGCAGCTGTTTATTCTGCTGCTCCTGTTCTGTTACTGACTAAACATCCCTTGCTCTGTTCCTGCCCCTCCAGGTTCTGTTCTGTTGTGCAAACTCATAGTTTATGACCAATTCTTGCCTGCCACCGAAGCTTTGAGGAACAGTGTGTGCAGGCTTGCTTTGATCTCAGAAATCCACCCAGGCTAAAGTAATTTGGGAAATAACAATGAAGAGAAGCTGACAGGGCTTTTTTGGCATAATTGTTTATTTATAGAGTTTTGTTCTATTTTAATGATAGACAGCCTATTATGTACTAATTAAGTATTTTATTACACAGTTTGTAAAGAGGGGGAAGGCTGACATTATTTGGAGCACATTTAAGGATAATTGGAGAGCTCCTGTGTTGTATTTGATAACTTCTGTATTGTTTTTAAAAACACAACCACACAAGCTAATACACTCACATATATTGTTAACCTTGGTGCTTAGTTAACTGCTTTTTGGTCTGGGAGTCCTAGCAAGGAGCTCTTTCCAATCTGTGTAGTTTATTTCCATTTTTGTCAGGATGCACACCGAGTAAGCTTCCAGCCACCATCTGGTGATGGGTGTGAGAGCCTCAGTGGCAGCAGAAGAGGCTGGCTGTGCCAAGGCTGTGACTGGGAGCTTAGTCAGAATGTGCCAACACCTGTGCAGGGCACTATTCTTATCAGCTGAGTCAGCTACTCTGCAAGGCTCCTCACTGGCTCACATTTTATGCCTTTTGAAGTGGTCCTTTTCTGTTTCTTTGTAATAAAAAGTTTGGATTTTTAAATAATTTACAAACAGCAGGAAGGCATTTAAAATACAGTTTTGGAGCTGTCAGTGTTGTTCCTGACATTACAAATCCTGGGTTTATTGCCTTTAAAGATCTTTTTAACTAATTGAATTAATTCGTTGTGAATTTTCTGTCAGAAGTAAGTTACTGTAACAAAAGTAATGAGAGGAAACAAGAAAAGGGTAACCTTTTTGTCGCTCTTTGCAGTCTAATGTATTTGAGCATCACTTAAGTATGTCATTGGATTGTTCCAGTCATGGCACAGCTAAGATTTGATTTTATTAATGCTCTCTTTTTGGTGAGTCTGTATTAACTCTAATTTGGCTATTATTTTTAGCTGCACACATATGGCCCTGTGAGAGGTTGATGTAGTCTGCATTGTCTTCTAGCTGTACACCTAACCCTTGAAGGCCATTTACCAAGGGGTTTTGACCTTTCAGGGTTTTTTTTCTCAAAACAGGTCCATACATTTAGCAGTAATTAATATTTAAAGCTCTGCAAAGGTATCCAGGTTCCCTGTCATGGAAGTTAGTAGGAATAGGTCATGGAATCATTGAATGGTTTGAGTTAGATGGGACATTAGGTGCCTAAATGGTTTTGAGAATTGGGCTGATACTATTGTCTAATAAATTTTCTAAGCATAAATAGGAGGCTTCTGTTTAGAGTCAGCTCTCATTATATAGTGTTGCACTGTAGAGGTTAATTTTCCCTGGTAATTAGTATCATAATAATCAGTTAAACAGATCTAATGTCTTGTTGCCAATGACAATATTCCAATTTCCTGCCACTATTTTCTCCCTTCTTCTTTCATTCTTTGCAGAGAAGAATCCATTTTTCTGGTGGTGCTTGTTTTCTGCTGGAATGATGAGGTGGGCAGGATGGCCATGGGGTCAAATCCATGCTCTTCAGAGCCAGGGAAGCTGGATCTGCATTAGCATGTGTGAGGCACAGGATCTGCTAGCTCTTAATCAGTATGTTCTATGAAATCCTTCCCCATTCACTCCAGAGTAGATGACAATTTCTGGAGGGGATTTCAAGTTTGTGATGATTCTTACAGAATCCTCACAGCCTTTCTACATCTGAGACAGAAATGCTGCTGGAATTGTACAGGACTCAGTAAGTTCAGTAAGTGTAGGCTTATTGAACAATGGTCAGAATTTGTGTGCCTCTACAGAAGGACTTTCCTACCATGTGTTTCTTCTGCAGTTATGCTCTGAACATTGTGTTGCAGGGTTTTCTCCAGTCCTTCTCATTGAATACAGTGAGGCTGTGTGTGGGGGTTTGGGTTTGAGAAAGCTGTGATAGACTTACTGCTCTGTGAATCACTGCATTTTATCCTTCTGCTGAAGTGTGCATGAATCTACAAATACATATATATGGAGTAGGTGTCAGTGCAAAAAAAGTTGGTTATATATTTATACCTTCCATGGAGTGGTTTTTTTTGTAGAAACATGAACTGCTGCTCTCAGCTGTTACTTTGAAGTCTGCTCTTTGTGGTTGTTTCTTCCCCCTCAGCCCTCTGAGGAAATATCCAAGTAAATCTGTGCTGTTTCATCCCCACATCCTTTGTACAGTGTTATGACTGAAATGTTTTAATCCTTAAATTAAGAAGAAAAAACCCTGAAATTTGCAAGTGATTTTGATTTTCTGTAATTATAGCAATGCATCTTCTGCTTTATTCTTTACATTTTCTTTAGATTCTGAGTTAGAAAAGGAAATTTTTGGAGAGACTGTACCCATCAGTTTGATTGGAGCCTCCAAAAACATGACTAAGCAATACTGAGGTTACAGGCACACACAAATAGTGTGAGTTTGTGTTAGCAGTAGTATCTTGGATGAAAAAATCCAACATAATTTAAGCATAGAAATATGGAGTTAAGACCCTGCTTCTCAAACATGATTAAGTAACTGCTATTAATTATGCTCTTGCAACATTTTTACTTTTTTTTAATACTTTCTGACTGAAAAGAGGCATCAAACCCCTTGAATTTCACTATGGGATCCTCTCAACGCAGTAACATGTCTGACTTTCAGTGTAAGACTTGGCACCAGAGAAAGAACTAGAAGAATTTTAGTCTTAACAGTCTTTCTGGATGGTGTGTTAGTAATTGAATGTAGAATAGGTGTTTTTATAAGAGTTTTCCTAGTTTTAAAATATTTCTTAATTTTAAATGTTTTTGTTCTGAATAAATAAAAGAGTTTTAAGGGGCTGTTGGTCAGAATATAATCCTGAGAGGACGGTCAGAGATGTCATGATCCCTTTTTTGAAATTCATTACCAGTGCATATTAGATGTAAGTTTTTTTCCACTCCAGAAAAGGGATGTCCCCCTTTAATTGTGGGAATAATAGGAGTTGAGAGGAATGATGTCTGATGTGTTTGTAGGCATTACTTTATGGAGCTGAACTGCAGTCCTGAATGTGCCCTCTGTTTTCTTCCATTGCACAAAAGAAAAAAAAGAGGATCTTTTATATATTAGAAATTGTGTGATTCCAGTCAAATTCTCAGTCTGGTCTGGAGGCAGAGTATTACTGAATTTTTAATCAGTTAGGAACTGGAAGCTGGAGACTTTATTAGGATTTCCTTCAGGGCAAGTACAAAGGGAGTCCAGTGGTGCAGTTTATGGCTTAAACATTTCAGGCCTTGTATCTGATGTGCAGTAAAGCTGTGATCACATAGGAAAGTTGTTTAAAAACAACTGTAAATGCTTTTACTAACTGCAGTTCCTTTGAGTTGAAAATGTGATGATGGTTTTCCAGTTTTACTCTTGCCAAATATTGCCTTCAATACCTGGAGAGGGGAGGCAGAAGCACAAGAGCAACAAATGAGGAGTTGATGCAACAACTGAGGGTAGAAATGAAAGATAAAAGAAGGAACTGCAGGTGAGGCAAAACAGTTTGAAATGCATGCTGGTGGGAGTGGAACTGAAAATGGGAAAGGTGGCAGTGCAGGTTGATCTCTTTGTTCATAACTGGAATAATTATGTTCCACAGAACTGTCCACATAGCATATGAGTACCTAGGAATGCATGGAAACCAGAAAGGAAATAAGAGTGAAAGTTTGGCAAGAACATGGCAGATGACTGTGAGCTGCAGTAAGGAAAGAGTGAGGCAATGAGACAGATTATAGATGATAAATAAGGGGAGAGAAGATAATGATTTAGAATTTTAGAGGATAGAAAGTAGAGGGGGAGGAAGGCAAGTTAATTTGTGTGTGGAAAGGGGTTGTGGAATTTGTGTGTTGTGAAATCAACAAAGAATGATAGGATTTTGGATACAGGGAGAACATTAGGAAGGGAAATGTAATTTGCCTACTTCTATCCACTTGGCTTTGCTCTAAAGAGGAATGTGCTAGGGTGGCTCATTATCCTAAAGCTTTTACTGAAGTCACAGAGAAAGGTGCAAAGAAGATGAGGTAGGAGCTGGACATGTGCTAAACTAGGTTATTTCATGCAGTACAATTTGGAGTGAATTAATTGAGATTTAGAATTAATTGCATTTCTGTGTGTGTTACTGCAGTGGATAAGGGAGAGTCCTCCCTGCTCAGGCACGTTCAAGGGGCACTTAATTGTATGGGCAGGGATTCAGGGATTGAGGGAGGGTTTGAACCTCTCTAGGTTCTCAAGAATTGGGAAAGTTAGAAGAAAAAGCCTTTGCTAGAGAAGTAGATGGAGGAAAAAAATAATAATTTAAGATCAAAGGATAGTTAAAGTAAATTGAAAGGATACTTTCCTAAAGAGCTGGGAGATATGCCCTGTTAGCACCATTTACTCATTTGATTTGTCTTTAAACTGATTTTGTATGCTGCTAGGCCCTCTGTGCTCTGCTGCAGAATTCCTTGGAGTGTTTGTTTCTAAGGCTGCTTTTTCCCACTAGCATCTCACTCCTCTTACCTCCAGATTGTCTTTAGTTTTCCTAAAACAGTTTTTATCCAGAGTTATCTCTAGTAATGGCCCATGAACAGTGCACCACAAATGGGTACAGCCTGTGCTCAGACAAATTGTCAATTTTTCTGTATTGTTGGGCTATGTCCCTTTCTGTTGTAGTTTTTTGGTGTCTTCAAGCATTAGGCTCAAAACTCTGGTCAGTGAATGTGGGGTTTTATCCTATTGTGTCTCAGTCCTGGCTGTACCTCTCTGAGTCCACATAGAAATATTGATACATAGCAATCTTAAAAATTAATAAATTTAGCTACTACTTGTGCTGTAGCTACTGAGGAGTGAAATTCGACATCTCCAATAAAAGCTTTACAGCTATTATGGCAGTGGCCAAGTGCCTAAATTTAGAATGAAATTGCAAGTTGTCTTGAATCTGTCCATGGATGAACAGCTGGGGAGAATTGGTTTCAGATATTCCCTCTGACTTGGCCAGAGGGGATGGAACTGCTGTGTACGAACAGGTTTGGAGAGAAACCAAAAACAAGACAAAATAGCCTCTAGTTCCATCTCAAACTGTGTGGGTTTGAGGGGCTAATGGTAATAAAAAAGCGATAAAAACTGCTACTTACATTCTTACTAAGGATATATGATTTTGAATATAGAAAAAGAACAGATCCACTGGGTAAACAATTGCTGTTTTCAGAGTAAAATTAATTTTAGGTCCCCATGCCATCTGTCCTAAGCCACATGAACAAATTGCCTTTCTATTGAGAGTACGTGGTCGAGGTTTCAAGAATTGAATAAAATCTTGTCGTTTCTGCTATCCCACTTGAAAGCTCAGTGTTTCAATTTTGTAACCTGGGAGTCAGGTGGTGATAAACTTATTCTGGTTTTTTGTTTCCTTCTGTTGGAAGAAATTGTCTCAGGGAGATTGTGCCAGCAATCTGTGGTTACTTTCAAAACTGTATTTAAAATGTAAAAAGTGACTCAAGAAGTGGAGAAACAGAATAATAGAACTGAAAATGATACATAATTAGTACTAATATTAATGCAAATTATCCCATGATTGTGGAAGATACAGTTGTGGAATTGTACAAAATAAACATAAGTAATGTTACTAATATGTTCAAGTCTGACATGAAGCCTTAAATGGAGACGAATCAAATGTATTCAGAGATGATTTTTTTTTTCCTTATAAACTATTCAGCATTTTTATATGTGACTTGGTGGACAAAAAGAGTCTCAAAATCTGATTTGTGTTTGATTTAGAGTTACTGATAAATTTGTCAAATGACACTCTGGTGAGGGCTTACTCCATGAAGAGACCAGGAAAGGGAGGAGAGGAAGTCTGGATCACTTCATAAACGAAATAGAAGTAAAAATATTATTTTTTACTATGCTTTTAAAGTTCAGAGAATCATAGAGTAGTTTTGAAGGGACCTTTAAAGGCCATTTAGTCCAACCCCCCTACAATGAGGAGGGTAATCTTCAACTAGAACAGGCTTAATTAGGGCATTCTTCATCATTGCCTGTGACAAAGGGGACAAAATGTATTCTTAATAGCAGTGTTTACTTCACAGACAGAAGTAGAATAGAATTTAGTAGATGAAAATTGAATCTAAGGACATTCTGGGTTAGAAATAGAGTTGCTTTTTAATAGAGAATATAGTTAGGCATTTCACAAATGTACTGGCAGTTACAGTCAATCTTTCAATCTTGAAAAAACTGACTATTTCTAAATAATGGATTTTTTTAAAGCTATGTCTAGCTAAAGTAGAAATGTAATTCAAGGACGTGCAGAGGCCTGGGTTTTATGTGGTCTGAAATCAATTACAGACATATTGGGTCTGCTTTTATAATCTGCCTTGCTGAATCTAGACCAGACTGACTTCCTCACACCTTAAGGCACTTTTTAGCAGTTTCAGTTTCACTGCTGGCTCGTTTGTGAAGTCAGCCTGGCAGCACCTCTTTCATATTCTGCTGTATCCACTTCTGCAGTGCTGAAAATATTTATTGTGGTTAACAGTGATAGATAACCAGCTTTATCACTGTTTGATAAAGTACTTATTGCTTACAAGCACAGTAATCAATTAATTAGCTCTTTATTATAAAGAATCCATTTCTCTGCAGTATTGACAAGGTGAGAGCTTTGTACCTACATGTCAGAGTATTCTTACAGCTTTGTTTTCATTATTTCTCATTATGTGGAGCTTGGGATAATGGTTACTGGCTGTCCTGAAACAGAGTCAGGATGATGAACTGCCAAGGGGGGGAACATGGACGACATCTGTAACACAAAATTGCAAATAAATCAATAACTAATGGCCCCTGAATGTGTTTACCAGTTCATTGTAGTGATATATGGACTTCTGCAAACCCTGTGTGCCTTATAACAGTTATTGAGATGATTACAGAGGGTGCTTTGGCCCTGGCAGAAATTAGTGTATCCAGGCTACTGAGAATGGAAACACAGTTTCTGAGCTTCCCAACAATTCCTGAGAAACAGAATAGTAATTTGAGGAAAAATAAAACTTGTTTGTTAATGTTTGGAAAGTTAATAAAAGGATGGCAAAATTTAGAACTCATTTGAAGCTCTAGCATCTCTGTTTGGATATTACTAGTGGTAGGAGAGCCTTTGGGAGCAGATTGTTTTTTCTTTTTAGAAGTGCAGTGGGATCATGTCAAAAGAAATTATAAAGAAAGGGAGTTTTTCTACATTCTTTCACAGTGCGTGTTTTATGAATAAAATCAAAATGAATTCAGATGCACTGTCCTCTGGAGGAACATCTGTTGATGAATGGATAGTCTTGTATTGCTTGTACTGATGTTTTCTTGGAGAAAATCAAGAAAATATCTAGATTTTTTAGTTGATTCTACAGTAGGGTATTTCAGTGGTAGAGAAATGAATATTAATCACTATGAAAATTTTTAAAAATATATGTATAAAAAAAGACAATATTGCAACATATTTTGGAGTATGTCAGAAAACTGAAGTAACTTGATGTCTATTATTTAAGCAGTATTGCCTCTTTAACATGATGAATTGTGTAGCATATGCAGCATGTGCTGCTGTAGCTTAAAATATTGCTGACCTTTAATTGCACCATAATCAAAATTTAAATCTACAAAATAAAATTATAATTGGAAGAGGTTTCTATATTTTATTGTAGTGTTGTTTATTTTAATATTGATCATAAATGTAGTTGCATTTCAAACATAAACCTTTTAAAGGACGGGATAGGGAATATCTTTGGCAATAGCACATGGTTATTTGTGACTTAGAAAAAAGCCATGAAAATCGATTGCATGCCTCATATAATGATAATTTATTACAGCATTTTCATAGATGTTCTTTCACTTCTCCTTGGGAAATGATCAAGCTGAGTTTTGTAAGAGTGTTTGCAGTTGTTTACGCAAGATTAAGTTATATACATACTGTGTGTACACCTCTATTGTATGAACATATTGTTTAATTATCTGTGAGACATATACTACTGTTTTGAAAAACAAACAGGAACATGTGCTGTTGTTATGATGTAATGATGAGATGATGATGAGAATGAGGGCAACACTCTGGAAATTACTACCAGTAAAATAATACTGAATTTATTTGTTCATGTATGATAAACTTACATTCATAACTGTTATTAGTGGTAACCAGAAGTAGATATTTAAAATCTGGGCATATCAGTAGCAATATAGACTTTGTATCTTAAAGTTGTAATCATATTAAATTAAGAAATTAATTTCAGCTGCATGTATTAAGCTCAATTCCCTCCATGAGGGAGCAGTAAATTAAAAGTTGGATGATCATTATATCACTTTCTTGAGACTGTAACTGAACTTAGCACTCAGAATTAATGTACATTCATGTTCTAGAATAATTTCTTTGACACTTCACTCACCTTGTTGGCTCTGCAGAGACTTTTGGTCATGCAATTTACTATGACAGAGAAATCAAAATGAGGGGTTAAAATACATTCTGTGATGTAGCTGGGATGGTAGAAGTGTTGGAAGAAGGCATGGGGTATTTCTGTACAGCATAGATATCCTTTTGAACACAGAACAGGTCCTCAAGGCATGTTGGAAGTTTTTTAAGGATTGTTCCTTCTCTGGAGAAATTATCTGTTCATCTTTATAAAGCTTAGGGCTTTGTCTTTCACTCAGTGTGGGTGCAGAGCATCTTAAACCTACTCCTTCTTCTACAGTCAGTCTTGAGCAAGGCTCAAGGAGCTGTTTAGTGTTTCTCTGGTCACAGAGTCCCAGAATGGTTTGGATTGGAAGGGACTTTAAAACTCATCTCATTCCACCCCCTGCCATGGGCAGGGACACCTTCTACTATCCCAGGCTGCCCTAAGTCCCATCCAGCCTGCCCTTGGGCACTTCCAGGCTTGTCCTGTCACTCCAAGCTCTCAGTCCTCTGGGCAGCCATGCAGCTCACTGGGCAGCTGCCTCCAGTGCACAGATTATGTTCCAGTCCCACACTGGAGTGTCATGTTCATCCTTTACAGCATCAGCCACAGTTGTGTTGCTTGAAACTGAGAAATGTGATTTACTTGGGCATTTGCAAGGAAGTGTTAACGTTTTAGCAGGATCTAAAACATTGCAGTAGTTTTATTTCTGTAGTGTTGAGCAGTATGCTTGGCATAGAGTAAGTTTTTTCATTTCATAATGTTACTTTCTGAAATAGTGGTGATAAAGTTAAACAAGCCCTAGTGCTGAAAACTGGAAGAAAGCTATTGCATTTCAGTGATGCATCTTTCTGTAATTGTTATCTCCCTCTTACTTTTTCAAACCTCTCTGATTATTAATCATATCTGGCTAATCAAATCTGGTTTTAATAGCTGCACTAAAAGAAACAAAACTAGTGGAGTGCAGCAGCTTTAAGCTTATCCTTTTCATAGTAGGAAATAATTGCAGTGTATTTATTGATGAGTGCTAATGAGAGCTGTCTTCCAAAAGTGATTGAGTGTCTGTGGCACAGTTAGACATTGAGTAGTAGAGCTTTCTAGTTTTTATTGCATAGGCAGTGCCTTGACTTGATGTGGCAGAGCCTTAAAACTGACTTTGTCAGGAGCAGTTTCAAGTGCAAATTTACTGTTAGCACCAGTTCACAAACTGTCTGAAGAGCTACACTAGCCCTGAATTTTCAGAGGGAACAGTTTTACCATTCCTTTTTTAATTAATCTGGCTTTTACTACCTATTACATATTATCTTCATGTTTATTTTATTAAAAAAAGGAAAAATTGTCTGAGTTATAAACCGAATAAGAAGGAGTTATGTGGCCACAACCTTTGTAGCTGAGTTTTATGATTTTTATTAGCAAGCCAAGCAAGATGGAGCAGGCAATAAAAGTTTTACTACACTCTCCTGCTATTGCTTTCAACTTCCTTTCCTTACATTTCAGATGTTTATAGAATAATTGTGGTCATGATTAACATAGTAAAATAATGTGCAAATGTGTTGTATTATGGTTACTATAGACAGTGGAGCATTTTGGAATTGAGTTGTTTCAGTATTAATTGTACAACAGTGCCTACTGACTATTTCACTGATGCATTATGCTCAATGGGTGCTCTAAATGCCTTCATTTCTTTCATACTCTGCTAGAAAAGGATACCCTGTCCCTTCAATTACAGAAAATATGAAAACAAAGTAAAATTATGCTCAGCTACTATATTAGATGTCAATTTTCTGTCACTCTTGCAGCAAAACTTTTAATATTAATTTAATACTTTCCTGCCTAGCATTTGGTTCCTTCTGAAGCCACCTATCTCCAGTGCCCCAAAGCTGAGCTACTGAGAGAACAGACTATCAGGATTTTGGGAATGGGAAAGAGAGAAACAGGAACAGATTTGAATCTTTCTTAATTTACTTTGAAACTTTAAATAATAATAAGTATAGTCAACAAAAAGTAAAGTAGGAGTTGAAAATCTCATGCTATAGTTTGCTGTTTTAAGTGGTTTTGCTTATTTGCTATACTTTATTTTTGATAGTTGGAGGAGCAAGATTCATTCATTGTCAGCAATTACAGCCAAGAGTATTTTCATTCTTATTTATATGTTTGTGTTTTAGGAATGTCTTGTTTATTTTCATTTTTGAATGTATGGATTCTTAGTAATTCTTAAGTTGTTTTGAAAGTTAGGACAAAAACTGAGTGTAAAACTCAAGCCCTGTTGTGAAAACTTAGTATTTAATAAGTAATTTCTGAGTACACCTACTGATTTCCATGGGATTGCTTTGAAATTTAAAAACTAAAACATGGAAATTTCAATATATTGAAAGAAGTTTAAAATGAAAATAGACAAAACATGTTCTCCATAATGTAAATGTAGCAGACTTTTTAGGAAGAATAAGCAAACAATTATTAAAATTCTCTGTAACTTTGAGTGAAAAGAGAATTTCAGTGGTATGTCAGTACAGCTATCACTGATTAGTGCAGTACTCTTTCTAAGTACAGAAAAACAGAGACAATGCTGATTCTTGGGTGAGAATTAAGACTAGAATATTTCGTTGAAAATATTTAGTGATACAAGCTAGGCTGTCTGGCCGAGTCTTGGACATAGACAGTAGCTGTGCCCTAAGAAGAATTTGATTTTTATTACTTCACATTTCTGAAAAAATGTCTAATATTTGCTTTTAAAATTGAATGTATGGATACATCAGCACCTGTGACTGTGTTCCTTGTGCATGTCTGAACTACAGTCATAGAATGACCTTGGCAGCTTTCAAATTGGAACTGCTGAAGATAATGGTCATTAATTTTTGCAGAAAGAAAAGGTTGCTCCTTCTCCTCCCTCACTGAAAGATTTCGGATCCCTAATTTGCTGTCTGATGGGCTTTGCCTCACTTAAGATTCCACTGTTTTCTTTCAGAATTAATGTAGCAAGGTTTGAGCTTGTTCATGGTTACAGAGTGAAGCTGCTTCTTCAATTGACTTCAATTTTTAACATCTGAGTAAGGAGAAACTTAACACTACCTGTAATAATGATATAGACAAGGCCAAGCTGTGATTTAGACAAACTGATTTGGATGTTTTCTATTAAACTCTACTACAATTTTTCTCAGCTGTGAGATGGTTTAAATCAGTTCCACTTATCTATTCATTGCCTTCTGTATGTTTTGACAAATGAGTCTCTTGTGTCTTTCTCGAGTATAAAGAAAGCTGTAGGCTTACTCTGAAGAGCCCTGCTATTGGAAGAGAAAAGGCAGTCTTACTGGAAAAATTCAGGACAAGACAAAAAAGAGACATTTCTAATAGCTTTAAGGGTAAATTTTCTTAATTGCATGACAGTTTGCATCAAGACAAGGTTTTTTATCTTATAAGGGAATATTAAGGAATAGTTTGAGACTCAGAAGATATTAATTCCGTTTACAAGCTGTTCTATAGAAATTCAGCTTGATTTGGGGTAAATCACTGAATCTTCTTATGGTTCAGGGTCTTAAATTAAAAGGGGAAAAAAAAAGTCAACCAAAAAATCCCAAGCAAACAAAATGAAGGAAAGCTTTTTTCTTCTGGTTTGCTTTTTGTACCTGTGAGGTCTTAAGGCATGAAATGCCTTTATGACTTCACACAATCCTGACTTTTGTAGACTTTTATCTTCTGATATTTTAGACAGCTATGGAAATACTCTGTGTAAATGGCCCAAGAGTAATGGCAACTTTGTATGAGTGTCTGATTGCTGCACCTGTAATTTGACAGGGGGAGTGTACTGTCAAAGGGACAGTTTGGGCAGGGACCAGGTACCATTTAGCATTGTCAGTGACTGAGGACATGCATTCAGAAGGGTTTTGGCTCATAGAGATTCTTCCTAGGACACTCTCTGTTCCTTGCCTTTGATGATAGAGTAATAGGATGTTTAATGTCACAGGCAGGAAGTGCACTACTTCCTCTTTCATATGGATGTGAGAGAGAAGCTTGGTAGGTTTTTATTTTTGCCAAAATACAAATGTCTCATACATAGCAGATGAAGGAGCGAACAAAACCACAGGATATTGCTTTGGCTCCTTAGCACTCAGGATATTTTCCTGAATTTTGGCTTGCACATGGCCTTTGCCAATGCTGAAGGAACATCAGACTTTGCAGTCAATGTTTGCAAAAGTTTCACAAGCCTTGTTATGCAAGGTCTCAACTTGTGCAATGGATTCTCTTTTATCCTTATGATTTAGGAATTGGAAATAATAGAATAAGATTAAATAATCCAACTTGGTTGCCTAAATTTGTTACAGGAGAGGAGATATCTTCATATAAGCGTTATTGAACACTTCTAATGTAGTAAGTTTATAGGATAAAAATAAATACCTCATTTATTCCACAATAAGGAGTATTTGTATCTGGGGAAAAAAGTCACGCTGGGGAGCTACTGAAATCAGCCATGACAAGTGTTGTTCACACCAGTGGGGACCATAGGTATGAATTATCTCAACTGAGGCCAACACTCCTGCTCTAGTAGAATACAGGATTACACTGCAAAGGGTGGAAAAGCTACAGTTTCAGAAATATTTCAGATCCTTACAATGGAGTTATAGAAAAACTAGTATTTTTGTATTATGCTCTTTTTACTATGTTTTTAGAATGTTACAGCAATCATTTACATTACTATCTCCTGAACTAGTATCTGGGGATTTTTTCCTACTGAAAAATGCAAGATATTTGTCATCTCTATTCAGAGAGCTTTGCCTTTCCTAGGCTTCTTTCACTCTGATATGACTAAGTCTGGTATTAAGAATGGGTTGTGTTCCATAAAGTGAATGAGAACAATTTGCTAAAAGTTTTCTGATTTTATGCCTTTGTTATGTTGTAATCCTAGTTGCTCAAATTTGTAAGTCTTGAAAGGTAGAACTTTGTAAGACAAGGAGTACAGAAAGCTTCTAAGAGTTGCATAAAGGCACTGACAAATTTTGGGACTATACTTACCTTTGGTTAATATCTTTACTCAGCTTTTTAGTGGGTATATATAATAAATACTGCAGATTTATCCATATTGTTCCTAAATTTGAAAAATCTGTGGATTTTTCTTGAACCTGGCTTCAGAGATCTTCAAGAATATAATGGCTGAGACACAATTAGAACTTGATATGCAGTTTTGTAAAAATGCAGAACTTTAGCCACAAACACATTCCTTGCTGGATTAACAATGCCAGATTACTTTAACCATTACTCTTTATGTGTTTGTACTTTACATACTTATTTCCTAATTCTGAATGTTCCAGATGTATTACTTTCTTTTTTTTTCCAGAAGTAGGTATCTTACAGGATTACACTGCAAGCAAACAATTTGTGTTAAGCAAAAATTTGCTCTCCATGATTTCTAGATTCTGTCTTCCTCCCCAGTCAGAGGAGAAAGACTGTTGTCTGATAGTAATCAATACTGAAAGTCCCTACTTTTCCATGGATTTTGGAGTGGTTTTGTTAGGCTGTGCCTGTGATTGAACCCACAGAAAAATATCTTCCAGGTCTTGGGTCTGGAATAGATGTGCTCACACTGGTCATTAAGTCATTAATTTAACAATCTTCCTAAATTTGGCTTGGGTTAATAGCACCCTTGTAAGACAATGCAGTGTGTAGAGCTTCTGAAAGGGAAGACAAACAGATTTTCCTTTGCTTCTTTGTAGTTATGAAATTTGCTGTATGCTCATTCCTACAAATTATCAGCAAACAGGATGACTGCTCTCAAGTTTAGTGCAAACAAATACTAAAAAGACTTAGTGGTTATCCCTGCTGTGTGTGTGCATTTTCAGATTAAAATACAGTGATTTTATTCCCTCCTTAATCTTGGTGTTTGATGGGCATTTTAAAGAGTACTACAGTTTAAGTCTCCTTTAAAGCTTCTCACAGCAGGATGTCCTAAAATGTTGGAAACAGAAACCATCAGCCAGGACTTCAGCCAACTGTGGTGTCTTGGGAAGTGGTTTTGTAATGACTGGTGCAGTCCTTAAAATATATTGTGCACAGCTACCCTCCTTACATTCTTTAATGACAATCTATTTTTAATAAAGCTATTTAGCTTGGTTAATTAGACTTAGTAATAAATCTGCTAGTCTGCTGATTAATCTTAGGAAATATCTTAGACCACACCAGTGGAAAATGAGGCTGCAAGATTATCTACACATATTTTGACTTTTTATTGGTATTATACTTACAAGAAAGGTCTTTTGAAGAATACAGCAGGTTTGCCTCTGGATGCAAGTCATGGAGCTAACTTGCCATGGAAAATAGGGATAGAAAACAAATAGGCCATGGAAAAGTGGGAAATAACCTGTGCCAGTAATCTTACAGAGTTGGTTGATATAAACCTTCCTTCCCAGTTCTAGTCCTGTGTTTTATGTCAAGACAGTTACCCTAAATAGTAGGAAAATAATTTGAAAAGAAGTAATTATTAGTGTTCAATTGTTCTGCCTGCAGTCAGCTTTAAAAGTATGTATCAAAATTAATAAAATCAGGACAACGGCAGTTTAAAAAATTATGAAAATTGAATAGAGGAGAAAAATCAGAGTGGAAAAATAAGATAATTTTTTTTTCAAAATAGTAGTATAATAGATGCTTTGTGTGAAGTTCTACACCATTTCTGAGAATTAATAATTTTGGTTTTCTGCAGGATTCAGAGTTCCCTGCTGATCCTGAAGGGACCCTAAACTTTGAGCATGCTAAAGAACACACTGAACCCCTGAAATCTGGACAGTATCAACTGAGCAGCATTTTGAAGGTGCATGACTTCGCAGTGAGCTGGTAGGAACCATGAACAGTACATTAATTTTATTGTGTACGTGTGGAGTTTTATTTTTCAGCAGGTCATTGAGAAGCATTTGCTGTAAGTAAATATCTGAAAAATTGCTGGCAGCAGTCACAGGGACTTTCTCTCTGAAGGATGTGAAAGTGGAAAAACTGATCATGAAATGCAGTGGGAGCGTAAATACAGTAAAACACCTGGGCAGAACTGTTTACAGATTGAGCTTCATCTTTTATGTAGGAAGGATGGGATTTGGTTAGTAGATATAAGAACAGGAACCAGAGATGACTGTAAACTCTGGTTCCAGGAAACTGAATTACAGTGCTGAATATTTTTGCAATTTGTATTTGATTGCAGTTTATTCCCCTGGGTCAAAAATCAGAAGAGTTTAAATTTAAATTGGCTTGTAAGCAATGACATTTCAGGGCTTACTAGCTGCAGCTGAGGAAGAATGAACCTAAAAATATTTTTTAAAAAAGTAAAAAGTTCATAGCAAATGTCTGACAATTCTGACACATTGACTAGGTTTGAATATATTTTTTAATTAATTTACAAAATTCCTTTACACATTTAATAATTGTAATGCAAAGGTCTCAGACACTTGCTTTTGGTGACTGCCCATATTTTGCAGTAAATAAACCACCACAGTGCTGTGAGCTTTGACCTCCCTGAAAAGGATTCTGCTTAGTCTCCCAGATGCTCAATTTTGGTTTTTTTGTCTGGTTTTGCATACGATACAAATCGTATCATCATTTTGGTCTAAGTATGAAAGAGAGCTTGCAATTGGTGTCTCTGTGCTGCTGCCCAGAGGAGGCTGCTGCAAATCCACCCAAATATTAGTGGGTTCTTTAGCTTCCCTGAAGAAAGCCAGGTTCAAGAATAGTGTGTGTTTAAAAAAATACAAACCAGAAAGAAAACCAGTCTGGAGAAGGAAGACACTTCCACACTGGGCAAGATTTTCAGTGAATCAGGTGGAATAAGTCTCCAGCTGTGACCCTTTGAGCTGCAGCAGCACAAGCTGTTTGTGTGTCACTGGCTGCAGAAGGCAAGGCTCATTTCATCATTCCTTGGTAGTGTTTGCCTTGATAAAAGTCTGCCTGTAGAGAGAGCCAGGTTTGAGTTGCAAAGTACTTCTGAATGTTGTTACAAACTACTTGTGAATCTTAAAGTATTTAATATGTAATTGAAAGTATTAGAAGTTCTGGTCTAGTCAGGAAAGGACATCTCTAACAAAGTTTTTCTATTATTTTGTAGCTGAACAACAACAGATAAATATGGTCATGTAAGACTATTCCTTGTTTTATTTTTCTTTCGTGAATTTTATTTTTATATCCTTTCTGTAGATCCTTTTATCCAGTGCTTCTAGATATTGCTAGCAGAGATACTTAATGTGCTGGGAAATTCTAAGTATTTTTTGCAATTGATAACTGGACATCACACGTTAAGGATACAGTTCCACTTCAGCAAGCAATTTTCTAAAACAAAAATAAATTGGATGTCTTTAAACTTATTTGGAAACACTTTAGGACTTGCTTGGAGAAACAGCTACACAACTACACTGAAAGAAAGCTGCCAGAGAGGATGTGTATTTAATTTTATAAACTGAAAATATGATGTTGACTTTCATGTAAAGATAGTCCTTTAAAGAAAATGAGAGTCTGGGATAATGCTCTGAAATTAACTGAAATGCTTATTTTAAAAATGTGATAATATAAAAGCATGTAAAGAACAAAAGAATTTTATGGTGTGCTTGGAAAAATGTAAACAAAGCAATTGAACTTTTCACTTGCTTAAAAAAGTCTCTGTGTACAGGGGTGTGTAGTTTCTACACATTTATCTATGTCTGAAAAAACCCACTTAAAATATATTTCAATTAACAAATTTTTTTTTCCTATCTGAATACTTCTACTTAAAATCAGCCTTTTTAAGTGATGGAAAAGAGAGACTGTCTTGTTTATCTTGTTAGTGCTAAAGGCTCCATGGTAGTGTGCTTTGCTTTTTTTTTTGACAGTGTTTCCTACAGTATTTTTTTTTAATACCTGGCTCAATTTCAAGCAAATTTGACAGAGGAACAACAGACTTAGGAATTCCTGAGGCTCCCATGTGTTTTAAGAGAATAGATCTCTTTTGAAGAAAGGGTGACTTTTAGGAGCCTGTTGGCTGCAGGTGACTGAGAAGTCAGAAAAAAGTGAAGCTGCAAATTTGTGGGGGGAAGAGCTTCAAACAGAGCTCATATCATATTAGATGCTGTGAGATCCAATCTCAAGGCACACAGGTAATACACACAGAGCTTGGGTTTTTAGTTTGACACAGCAGCTATTCAGTTCTGAATCTGGTTTTCCAACAGGTTATTAAATGCATTAATCAAGATTTTTCAGAGAAGAATGACTTAGATTCAATTACCTGTGTAGGGAATTAAGTAAAAATAGTCCAGCTGAAGAAATTCTGAACTTCCACTAAATGTATTTCTAGTAACTATAATTGTCTATCCGAGTTTACAGACACAAGGGAAAATCCATATGCACTAGATGAAAATTAATTTTTTCTTGTAGTTCATGGGATAGATGGAAAACATTCTGTTGACTTATGAGACCAGATTTTTCTCACCAGAACCAGTTTATCAAAAAGACAGAACAGAATCTGGTTTGTGTCTTGTACATTTCCTTAGAAACTGGAGCACCTGCAAATCCAAATTCAGTTTGCACAAGCTCACTTAGATTAGTTCTTGAGACATTCATCAGTATTCATTGAAATGCATGCTAGTGAAGGGGGAGCAAAAATCCCTTGGAAAACCATGTTTATTTGCTGCTAAGCTGAATGATTCCCACTTTTCAAATCATCACATGGGCATTCCTTTTCTGCATTAAATTCACATTGCTCCAGTGTCCTTCTGAATATCCTGAATCTTACTGTGCCTACAAGAAGCACTGTAACAAGGTCTACACTGGCGAAAGAATCTTCCTAATCTTACTTGTCCACTTTCTCCTCACTTGTTTCTGCATCTTTGCTGTAACCTTTCATATAGTTTCCCATGGAAAGTACCTCTGCAGTCACCACATGCAATGCTTCATCTGTCGTGGTTTATCTTGTCTTTGCTTGGGAAAAGAAAGATGCCCACCCAAACAGTATTCAGTTCATTTTTAATGTTTAGCACGTGTTGGAAACCAGGAAAATGCCAGGTGTTATTGTGGAGAAATTATTACCCAAGATGAAACTGGAAAAAAAGCAATAATCATCCTGCCTTTTTTGGTAATCCCTCCTTCCCTCCTTCCCTCCTTCCCTCCTTCCCTCCTTCCCTCCTTCCCTCCTTCCCTCCTTCCCTCCTTCCCT
>VZRF01005429.1:345698-483097 GCA_013396875.1 Vireo altiloquus | reverse complement strand
CTCCCTCCCTCCTTCCCTCCTTCCCTTCCTCCTTCCCTCCTTCCCTCCTTTTCATTTTGATCTCATTCCATTTATCATTGGCAGTCACTGCTTTGATGCAACTGCTCACAATCAGAAGTGCCATAGAATTTGTAAATAAATGCCCTAATATTGGTGCCAGGGGACATTTGCATTAGATATTAGGAAAAATTTCTTCAATGACAGGGTGTTCAGGCACTGGCACAGGGTGCCCAGGGCAGTGATGGAATCACTGGAAGTGTCCCTGGAAGTGTTCAAAAGGAGTGTGGATGTGGCACTTGGGGACGTGGAGTAGTGATGAACCACAGTGGAGCTAGGTTGGACTTGTTGGTCTTTAAGAGGTCTTTTACAGCCTTAGGGATTCTATGATTCTGTGTTTTAAATGGATGTTTTACCTACTAAGTGTACCTGCATAAATAGGAAATGTATGTTATTCTTGTTTACATGTAACCTGATGTTCTCAAATCCTTAATCCTTGTTTGATAGTTTTAAAAGAAAAGTATAGAAAATTGCTAATGCTCTGCCTAGGCACAGTAAAAATAGGAAAGTGGAGATAATAGTAAAGAAAAGCAAATACAAAATGTTTAGTGATTATCTTGCATTTCCTGATTGGCCCAGTAAAAGATAACTTTTCAATAGAGTCTAATTCATCATTCTATCTTATTATACTAGCTTCCCCTGATTTTATCAGTGGATTCCAGAGAATATTTTAAAAACCTATCTTCTTGGGAACCATGCAAATTGACTTGTGGCATAAAATTGGGTAATTGAAATTAAAGAGAGCCCTGGACTCTCCCTCTTTAGTTCACATTTACCACTTTTTCTCCTTGACACCTGAGCACATATGTGCACACAGATGCACGTCCACATCACACAGAGGAGCCAGCTTAAAGGAAGAGAATCCTTTGAGTGCTGACATGAGGAAATGATTTTGAAATAGATTATAGCCTGAAGTTTGCTGTAAAATGGGTGGTATTGGTGTGCACGGTCTTTCAGAGTTCCAAGTTTTCCATTTACTCGGTAAGGTGGTGAGGCACAGTGAATTTGGCAGCATGTGGAGAACAAGGTGTTTTGTTCTGTTGGTCAGATTGACACCTGTACTATGTTTTGGTCCTTTCTAGACATAACTCCCAGTTTTCTTTTTCATTCCCAAACTTTGGCTTTCTTAGAGGTACTTGTGGGAAGAGCAGGACGTTAAAATTGTCGTGTGTAAATGAGGTAGCAAAAGTAGCACAGATGAATTTTAAGCAAACATCTTGGTAGTTCTTTTTGTTGTTGCTCCTATTTGCCGAGATCTCTGCATTAACACCTCAGAGCAGCTTTGTCATGGTCTGTCTTGTCACTACCCTTGATATTCCTGTCTGTGATGCCTGTAGAGTTCTGACAACAGTCACCCTGATGGTTTGCTGAGACTGCTGCCTGTCAGACTGACAAATGTTGTCTCCGTTTTTCCAGTGTTCTGCCCATTTGTTTCCATCTCTCTATTGCCTTAGAGCCAGTGAAGTAATGTCATTTTATCCTGTCTCTGAACAATGCCAAGCAAAATAGGGTCTGTCTACCAAGAGGTGATCAGTCATATGAATCTTAGTGTCCTTGTGTAACACATGGTAGGAAAGAGGATTCAAAGTCCAAAATTCATGAGGAAATTTCCTGTTGAAGAATTTACTGAGGTAAAAAAAATCCTTACTAATTATTTAAATCCTCTTCTTGTCTCCTAGAGCATTGGAAAATATATTTTTTAATTAAATAACATTTTTCCATTAACAGTAAAACTTTTTAATTGTGCCATCATGTGCTGTTTTCTTGCATGAGTAGTCAGAGTGAATTGGAGATTTGCATTAGAAACATGAGCTGGTGCTTAATTTTCGCACAGAAATTATACTTGCTTTTAAAGGAACATGACATGCAGGCATCTCTTATATGAGGAAAGTCAGAGAGAGCTGGGGCTGCTCAGCCAGGAGAAAAGAAGGCTCAGGGGCAGATCTCATCCATCAGTGTGCACAAGTATTGAGGGGAGGGTGCTGAAAGGTGCCCATAAACACACACATTAGTGTGTATAAATCTAATAATACTCACAAGTATATATGTGCTGTTAATTTTCACATCTGCTGAAGAAATGGAGACAGTAAGTTGCAGGACTGGATTTTTGTGTGTGCTGAAATGTTCAAATACTCCATTTGGCCTCTTTTGAAATATTCAAATTCTGCAACTTTTCAAAAATAAAAGCAATATGAGTGGAAGCTTGGGTTAATCTTTATCTCCTTGTATATATGAAAAGAAATTCCTAATTCTCATGCTTTATTTTCACCTCTCCATTTGATTAGCCTTTGAATATATTTGAAGAAACTAATGTTTGAGATGGTTAAATGTAAAATTAACAAGTCACTTGCATTTTCCATGACACAAGGGACAAAACCCAGCAGCTCAGCCTGGGTCACTCTGACTGATCAGTCTGTACATTTGCAGTTTTTTGTGATGTTTTAAACACTTAACTTTCCCAGATAAACCTGTCAAGTATTTTATCATCAAATTAATGTTGTTAATAAATTTTTTATATCTCTCTTTGCAATATGGAAAATTCAGGTACTTTCCTTTGAAAAAATTCTTGTGTTAATGCCTTTTTTTTCCCCATGACTGGCCTCTGTGAGTAGTATGAATGTGTGTTTAAACTGCCCATGGAGTTCTTACCCTTCTGCAAAGAACAAGTGACAAATAACCCTAAAGCCTGCAGGTGTAGGTACACCCCACATCACTTACAGAGTGTGAAAAACGAGGTTCACTCCTGGTAAAATTTAAAAAGGTTTAATAAGGGGTTTAGTAAAAGGGACAATAGGAGACAGAAATAAAGCAAAGAGTTAATACGGCCGGGTGCTTGGCACGATGCCAGAGGCACACCTTAGCTAGCAAACCTCCTCTGTTAAATGTCTGAGTTTCATTCATATTCATAGATTTCTATGCATCATTCAAATATTCCTTTTTTGGTCTCTCTTTGGGTCCCAAGTTTTCCCCTATCCGGTTAATCCTGCGTTCCACTCCTGATCGATAAATTCTTCATTCCAGAGTCGGAGGCCTGTCGATGTTATCTTCAGCCAGATAGTCCAGGAATTTGGGGAATTTCCTTGCTCATCTTTGGTATCCTTAGTTTACTACCTAAAGAAACATTCTACCTATGATATAATCCTAAGACATCACACTACTTTTTAAAATGAAATATTTTCATACCACTTCATTTTCTTACATTACACATATGACATTCATTTTAATATTAGTGAAAAGCCAACAATACAATATGCATTTATAACACAGAGGTTGGGAAGAATACACTGTGTGTGTGCCCTGCCAGCCTCAAACATGTCCTTATGTCCCCAGCAGTCCTGTGAGACACCATTATCCTCTTGTGAATTCGTTCCTGCAAGATTGCCTGAGTGGATAATCCAGAAATTAAATTAATGTCTTCCCAGTCACAGTTCAGTGCTTTAACCCTCGATATCAGAGCATCACTGTTTTCTATACAAATCAAGTTCTTAATTTCTGTCTGCATTAAGGCCCAAGTTATAATAGAGAGATTGTTCCACAGACCTGTTGTACAGGCTCTGCCACAGCTTGGGTGCAGTTTATGTGGAGGGAACACTCAAGAGGAAAATGTCAGATGTAGTTTAGCTCCCTGTAAAGCAGTTTAACAGAGAGGAAAAGTGAGCTCGCTGTGAATAATCAGTGAGAACCATGTGGATAACATTTGGATAAGCTCTGGGAGGCCTTTCTGTCGTGGCAGTAGGAATGCAGAGCTCCTGGCTGCTACCCTCTCACCCTCCTTCGGAGCTTTTTCTATCTAACACAGCAATAAGAAGGGAAGTGAATGCTTCCCTTGGCTCCACCTTTGCCTCTTCCCCTACAGGCTTTTTCCCTGGTAAATGTTCCCTCCTGTTCACCTCTAGAGCTTTGGGCTATCAGGGACTTTAGAAGCCTTTTTGTTTCTCATTAGCTCTGTCTGCAGCTCTGGCCACGAGCAATGGCTCCTGAGGGAAGGCCTTGGCCGTGGCTGGAACAGGCACTTTGAAACCATAGCAGGAATAATCTGAAGGATAATCTCAAGGCATGTTGTGTTTTTATGAAAAGAGCCAAGTATCTCTGTAGTTTTGTAAGTGAATAAGCATCTTTACCAGAAAAAAGGACAATTTATAGGCAAGGTCAACAGAGGGAAGGCATGTAATATATTTTCTTTTTACTAGCTATCTTCATAGTTGTTCAGAAGGTTTTGCAGAAAAAGGATTTATTTGCAAAAAAAAAAAAAAAAAAAGATTGTAAAAAGATACAGTTGTAACTTTATTGAGGCTGTTGTGTATTCTCCGTGGAGCGAAAGGTGTGATGCCTGGCAACTGTCAGCTCTGCTAAATTGCTTGGCTTTTTCTTGTTATTCCCAATAGTCTGTGGACAGAAAAGGGCTGAATATATTTGGTTTGTAATTTTTTGGTAAGTGTTTAACTGAAAGCAGTCATCCTGTGGTGATCTGACTATTTGGGACTCCAAATGCACTAAAACCTCAATATTTAATTGACGTGAGCAATGCTCTCAGGCACAGGGTGGGATTGTTGGGGTGTCCTGGGCAGGGCCAGGAGCTGGACTGGAGGATCCTGGTGGGTCTCTTCCAACTCAGGATATTCTATAATTCTGTAATTCTATATTGAACAGATGTAATTTAGCAAAACTAAAAGAAACGGTTTTGTCACATGGGCTGATATACTAACTAAAGACAGTTTGAAAATAAGTTAGTTTATAAATAGATCTCATAAATTGTGAACAAGATGTTGAGATTTTCTTGACGTGAAGTATATTTGTGAGCTTTCAAAAGATAGTAATTTGCATTAGGGAATTAATATTATGGGGTTTTTGTAAGTGTTCATTTCTTTTTTAAGAAAAGAAAAAGGCTAAACTTTATGATTTCTAGAAAGTGACTAATATGTGTCATGACACTTCTTTCACTTTGATACAGTTCTAAATAATTATCCACAAAAAGATCCTCATTGAAGTTGCAATATTGATTTTTTCTTGTAAATTGAAAAGCCATTTAGATTTTTATAATATATTTAATACCCATTCAGAACAACTATTTGTCAAGAAACAAATACTTTCTTTAGGATGGTTTTGATTTCTTAAACCAGTTTTTACATTTTCTAGTATTTGGCCATGAATTTTTCCATGTAAAGAAATACATATGTTTGGGAATAGTAAAATTTTTTACAAAGTAGAGTTTGTAGGCAGTCTCAGCAAGATATGTGTAAAATTAGCCCATAGATGAGTGGTTTGTTTTCTGGGAAGGTTAGGATCATTGTGGAGTGGTTTTTCTGAACCAGAGAGTGTTCAGGGCATAATATATTGTGGTAGAGAAAAAGGAAGAGGAACATAATAAAAATAAAAGGCCAAATTAAAAATATATCCTAAATAGAAGTAACTTACTTTAATACAAGAATAATGCATAATGTCCAAAAATCATCTGAAGGAATACATAAGGTTGCTCTTGTTGTGTTTTAATGAGGAATTTTATTTGCCAAAGCATTTAATACATTGCAATTAATACCATAAAGCACTTTTCATTCTTTGATTGATACTACCTTGTAGAAATTGTAAATTGATTTAGTAATGCTTCTGATCTTCCCTTATTCTCAGTCTGACCTATGATAAATTGTGCATGTATTACAAACCTGCTGTACTAATGATTCCTTATTGTCTGGGGTAATGGAATCTGAAATCACCTGCCACTCATTTGTAGACCAGTTCCATAACCCAAATGTAAACTCACTGAAGGTTTTGGGTATTTATGGTTGCACTGATTTAGAGATACAACACTAACACAGAGGTACATAAAAGTGGCAGTTTCCATTTGTGTAGCTCTATTTCCTAATCCCTGTGGCTTGGGAAATCTCTTATCAGTGCCTTATCTTACAGGATGTTAATAGCTGTAGTTTAAAAAAGTCCTCTGTTGATTTTTTGCTATATAAATATTTTAAAGTGAGATTTTCAATTATTAAAATGAGCGTAGTACTTGAACTATAGTAGCTGCAGTGTCTCTGAAAGAAAGCAAGACAAATACAAGAAATTTAAAGAAGAAAGTAGGTGTATTTACTCTTTAGTGAGTAAAACACTGGCACAGCTGGCCAGAAGGAAAAGAATTATTAGATTGTGGGCAGACTTGCTGCATTGATGCATAGAAGTTCCTAAATACAAAAGAGCAATAAGGAGAAACATCTGTGAAAACTACAAGAATGATACCAACCCTCCTAGTGATGATTTCATTTATTCCATTCTGATTTCAATATTTTCTTCACAGTTAATTCTGAAAACTTCAGTACTGACACACTTGCAGCTATGCAACTGATAAGATTGACAGAAAAAATAAAACTGGAACTCAGTTTGAAAGGTGAAGTTTTAAAAACGTTGAAAAGCATGTTCAAGTCCCATGGGAAGAGAGTGAATTCCCATGGGTTTCCCTTGAAATGCTGAAGCTGAATTTTAGAGGTTTGTTGTCCTGTTCTCACCACAATTCCCTCCATGTTCCTCTACTTGTGATTTCGATTCTTAATCTTTCAGAACTATCTCACTGGAGAATTTCCAGCACAAAAAAATGTCCAAATAGAGTTGGTCAATAAATCAAGCAATAGCGAATCCTGTATATTTGGAATGCTTTGCCAATGTCAGCCTTTATTTAAAAAAACTTTCTAGTAGCTTCACTTTGGTACCTGATGCTCATTTTTCTGGCAGTATTTTAGGCCAGGATATCTATTTCTTGCTATGGTTAACAGAACTTGGAATAGCAGTACCAGGAATTCAGTGACAGGCTTTTAACCCTTGGTTTTGATGGAGATGCTATAAAACCCAGAGGCTGTGCAAGGTCTGTAGTGGTGCTTTTGTTCTGTTCCCCCTGGATGCCAGGAGGAGGGTGTGTCCTTGTGCTGGAACAAGTCCTTAGGAGCTGCTGGAAGATGCACGGCGGTGGTGAGTTATGATTATGGGTTTATTTACTGGATAGACCTTAATTGCTGCTGTTATAATTAATTAGGACTGGTGTAAAACTATGCGAGCACCATAATTAGATCATGTTGGTTTGTGGTTTTCTGCCTGCACTAAGTTCTGTGCAGATCAGCTAAGGAGGAAGGGATCCCTAACTAGGGATCTGGGAGCTATGAAAGGGAGCAGATGTATGGCAGTAATAATCTTACTTGAATATTTTCACTAACGCGCAAATTTTCAGGGGCTGTGCTTGACTTCAGGGACAAACTTTCTGTATCACATAAGTGCTCAAATTCTAATTCAGATCCAGCTTTCAGCAGCTACTCTGCAGGTGTATAAACAAACATCCAAATTGCAGAAGAGACCAATTCTCCTGTAGAGACTCAGACAAAATGACTACATTTCCTTGGGGATGCTCAGCATATTCCGAAAACTTCATCACAATTGTAGATGTAGCTAAAATTTGAAAATCTGTGGAGTTTTTGGTTCAGTCTTAAACGAAATCATTAAATTCATGTTAAGATTTTTCTATCCTCATTTTAGGAGAGATGAGGTTAGTGAATAACAAACTGCTTCTGTCAAACCAGACAAAAGAACATCTTGATTTTGATTTTACACTAATTGATACTAAATGCTAGAATAGTACTTGTCAAATTTTCTTGGATCTCTTTCTTTCCTTGTTTCAAAACAATTAGATTTATAACTCTAACTTATAATCAAAACAAAACTGATGGAGATTTCAATTTCCAGGCTCTGGTATGTAACTGTTGGCATTTGAAATAAAAATGTCACCCAGGTGAATGTCTGTCTAAGGCTGTGATCATCCTTATTTCCTTGTGAGAGCTCAGAGTCGTGGAAGTTAATGGACTGTAATGCTGGAAACTGTTTCTACATTTATCAGGGCTATTTCCAGACTGAGCTTCTGTTGATATTTATTTGTTTGGATTTGTTTTTTTCCTTAAAAATAAAACCATCTGTGTGTGAAATGGCATGTTTTACGCACAGGATGTCCAAAACAAAACAAGTTTGTTTAAAATTTAGAGTTTAGAGTTGTCCATATAGCTGCAGACAGCTTTTTTAATCTTGCTTTTTAAAAATATTTTGATTTTAAAAGTCATTCAGAAATAGAGGTTATTTTGAATATTTTAGATTAATTTCTTGTATTAAAAAGCGCAAGCTTGTGCTCTGCTATGAAGAGAACTTCCTTCACTGAAAGGTTGTCATGCACTGGACAGAGGACTGGGGGAGTCACTATGCCACACCATCACTATCTCCCTTTAAAAGATGTGAGGATGTGGCACTTGGAGACATGGTGTAGTGGTGGCCTTGGCAGTGCTGGGCTGATGTTGGTCTTGATCTTAGAGGTCTTTTCCAACCTTAACGATTCCATAATTCTAAATAATTTTGTGGGTATATGAATGCCAATTACTTTTTAACACCCTCTTCTGATTAGTCATTGATTTTTTTGCTGCCAGTTGAAGTTTTGTCCTTTGTTCTTGGTGTTTGGGTAATGTGGGTTGGGGTCAATGTGTTGCTTCTCTTGTTTTCCTGCTCATTGTGGCATTGCTGGATTTTGATATAATGAAATTGCTATGAAATGGTGTGTGGCATCCCTCACAACAAATAAACCTATTCAGATTTATTTATTGATCTCTTTTGTAGAGTAGCTACAGTTTCTTTTTGAGTTTCTTTGAATTGAAATATGTTTGAGTTTTTAAACTTAAAATCAATGAAGTCCCCATGCTTCTCTTTGGTATTTGTTTGGTTTTTCATATGTTTGAGTTATGGATAGAAAGTACTGAGAAAGCAAGCCTCATAATTCTGCTGACCAACTGTAAATCAACTTATAAGACAAATTTAAGATGTTCTGTAAAATTTTACGGGAATTGATGCTGCCAAATGCTATAGTGCTTCTCCAAGCATTGCTGTTTTAACATAGTCTTCTTATACAAATATCTGAGTAGAATATGTGCATATTTATGTCACTGCTTTCAAAAGCAAAAGTACCATCAGCCAGAAATGAGCAGCACTACTTGTTTCACATGATTGGAAATTTTCCTAGTGCAGTTTTGTGTAGTTTTTCAAGCTAGATTCATATCCTAGAATCGCAAAATGGTTTGGGTTGGAAGGGATCTTGAAGCTCGTCTTGTTCCAACCCCTGCCGTGGGCAGGGAACCTTGCTCCAGGCGCCATCCAACCTGGCCTTGGGCACTTCCAGAGATGGGAATTATGTAGCATCCTTTAGATACTCCACAGTAGTAACTGCATTGTTCATGGCTGGCGTTTGAGGGAGGGAGGAAGGCCAGAAACTGTGCTTGTAGCAGTGTTTAAATGGATCAGTTACCTCTCAGGACAGAGACAGTGGCAGGGGAAGCACAAACAAGACAGCAGTAAATGAAGGGAGATTGATGGCCACTGAGATCAGGGAGAATTTTCTGTCTAAAATTGACTTCCCAGTGTTTCTGAGCATGCAGGGTAAAAATAGAAACAAAATATGTTGTTTTAATGCTTTATCCTGATCTAGTGGCAGGGAAACATCCATGCAACTCAGTGTGCCTCAGAAAATGAAGCAGTAATGTGTGGTTTAATAGCTTTTGGGGACTGAGTTTAAGTTAAGTCACTAGCTAAAAATGACATATGGGCTAGCATTGCTTATATGAAAATTGGTGCCTTTGATACCAAAAAGTCCTTCAACCCCAATTTGTGTTGCACGTGGTTATACAGCAAAAACCACTGTGGTGGATGGGTCAGGCATTTAAGATACTCCATATTGTACAGCACAATGTGTGTCATTCCTGAAACAATGGAGCACTCCAACAGGTGTGATACTCTGTGGACTTTAAACTTACTGGACAGTGAAGTGCTTCAGCATGCTTTTCATGTGAGTATCTGTGCTGAGGTCTGCACTTCTGCAGCTACAGTTCCATAATGCAAGTTGAAGTGTACATTTGGGGAAAGGACAAACACAAAGACTTTTCATTCAAATGTACATAAAGAGGTGCTGAAAACACTTCATAGAAAAGTGAAGTCACAAGAGAGTCCAAAAAGTAGAAGAAAATTAAATGTAACATTCTGGGAGTATTCAAGAATTTTAAATCTCCAGGTTTATTTTTGTTTGACTGGGTTTTTTGTTGGTTTTGTTTTTTTTTTTTCCTTGAAAAGAAGACGTGTTTTATCTTTGATACATTGGGAAATAAAACTGCTTGGTTTTATGCCTGAATTTTGCCTTGAGGTTAGAATTGTGTGACATTGCAGTTGGGGACTTTGGACACAAATGGAACTGGGTTGTGCACAGTCATGCTTGGAGGGAGGTGGGGAGAAGGACAAAGGAGGAGAAGACAGAATAAAATATATCAGTTGGTTTAGTTTGAGTAGAACAAAGATGGCACTGTGGTGGCATAACTTGGATAGTCATTGAGGCTTTCTGAGGGCATTTTTTGATGAGTTAAACAGTAGGTGCCAAGTCTTTACAAACAATTTCTAATCCATGAGCGTCCTCAATCTGGTTTTATGTTTAAACAATGCACTACTTGCCCTTGTTTGCTTCCTCATCTCTTTAGGGTTGGATTTTATCATCCTTTAGTATCACTTCTTGAGCTCTTCATGCTCTGTAGATCAGTTGTGGTGTAAGGTTGAATCTCTTTCTGTAGTCATTTAGGCAGATTGAACAAAATGCTCTCTAAAAAGCAGGGAGGGGGGAAGGGGAGCACAAAGTCCATATGGAAAGGATATACTGATGGAGCACTTTATCACACAGTAACAGTTATAACTTACGTTAGAGCCATAGCTCTGAAAGGTTTATTATGTGTAAATGTGATAATAAATCATAGTAAATTTCCCTAGCATTTAAAATTATTTTTAAATACCATACTTGTGTAAGCTTTTTCGTAAGTCCTGTGGGAATTATTTAATGTTAAACTGAGGATTTTGGCGTTTTTAATGAGCTGGGAGTACGTGCAGAGTGGTTTGGCAGTATTTCAGTTTTTGTAGATTACTTGGATCTGTGAATTAATACAGCCCTTTGAGACCTTTTTATGAAAATTAATGGGTTCCCTGAAGAATAACATTCCAAATGCTGGAGATCTGCAAGACTTTGGAGAGGAGTGCTATTTTAAATTATGCCAAAGTTTACTAGATTAAACATTATAATGTTGGTGTGAGAAGGACAGAAATTCACAAGAGGCATGCTAAAGATAAACCACCCATTTATACTCTTTTTTTTCCCCATATCTATGCAAAATTTATAAATTAAAGAATTTTTAGATACCATGAAGATTTAGAAATAAATCAGGGGGAGGGGAACATTTCAAAATAAAGCCAAAGAGGAACAATTTTCCCAAGAAGAGAAGCACTCCATGAATCACTTGAAGACTTGTCCTCCCCCTGTCTATATGTCTGGGAGTCTTCATACCTTAGACACAGGAATTGGATCTGCACTGGTTTTGTGCAGGCTGACACCGGAGGCGTTTTGACCAAGAAACTGAGCCTATATTAACTTGGGAGAACTGGGTTTTTTCCCCCTCACTTATAGGAAATGTAATGGTCTAGACTTCTTTGACCTATGTGTTGAATCAATATCATTGCAGGAAGGTGCCTATTTTGAACTATAGCATGAATTAGTTTTCTTTAGCTGCCATTGGCTCAGCAGTCCTGGGGTGCATGAGGAAGAGCATTGCCAGCAGGTCAGGGCATGATCTTGCCCCTCTGCTCAGCCCTGGGAGACATCTGGAGTGCTGTGTCCAGCTCTGGGCTCCTCAGCACAGGATGGAGAGGGAGCTTCTGGCACGGGGCCAGAGGAGGCTGCAGAAATGAGGAAGGACTGGAGCATCTCCCTGACAAGGAAAGGCTGAGGGAGTTGGGGCTCTTCAGCCTCGAGAGGAGCCCCAGCTGAGAGGAGCTCTCATCCCTGTCTGCAGGGAGGGCTCAGAGCGGGAACCAGGCTCTGCTCTGTGGGGCCCAGCAATGGCACAAGAGGAATGAATGGGCAGGAGCTGATGCTCAGGAAGTTCCTCCTGAACATGAGACAGAACTTTGCTGTGCAGTGACTGAGCAGTAAAACAGAGACCAGAGAGGATGTGGAGTCTTCCACGCTGGGGATATTCCAGACCCACCTGGACACAATCCTGTGCCATGTGCTCTGGGATGACCCTGCTGGAGCAGGGAGGTGGGACTGGATGAGCCAATGTGGTTCCTTCCAGCCTGAACCATTCTGGGGTTATGTGATTAAATAGATTGTGAATTGTAGGTGTGATATTTAAAATTATCCCCATTACTGTAATTGTGCCTTGATCTGTGCTCTCATTACTTCCATTAGCTCATTGCTGTTGTCTTTAGAGAAGTCTGTTGTGTAGCTCAGATTTTTTGACACACAGACAATATCTGAGCAGTGCTGTGAGGCACATCTTACAACATATTTCCAAGCTTATATTCATTACTTCTGCTGTATATTGTCAGTCTGATAAATCAATTCTCCTGGTCTTCTGCTTTGTGAATCCTTTGGAAGTTTTTAGCTGAGTCTTGCTGTTTGTAGTCTGCAGAGGTGGTTTGGTTTTCATTCTTGAGGGCTCCAGTTTTTGTATGAGTTATGTGTCACACACTTCAGTCCATTCTAGTCTAACTCAGAATGAAGTTTGAAGGTACTCATCCCTCTTCTTTTTGCCTTCTGACCTGCTGATGACTTTTCTGTTGGGTAAAACCTCTTTCTATGGGCTTTTCTGTTTACTTAGGGGTTTTGTGGGGTTGGTTGGTTTATTTGTTTGTTTTTGTTGGGCCTGTCCTGTTTGGGGAAAGCTACCATTGAACAGCTAAAGAAACTTGAAGAGTTTGATTTATATATCATTCCTTTGTGATCAAGTGCTTCTCTTTCTGTTGCTGAGGTCAGACCAGCTCTGAGACAGCATTGTGCTGTTCCTCAGAGAAGGACAAGGAGCAGAGCTGTAGGTACCTGTAACAAGTATAAGCACCTTATTAAAAACAGAGGGAGGTTTGAGGGAATTTTGAGCACCTCAGCATTAATTTTACACTGGGAGCTGCTCTTTGCTGTGCCCTTTCTGCCTTTGAAATTATTTTTTTGCTATGCTTTAGAGCACACGTTGATGGATGCTTTTCAGTTTGAAAGTTATCCTTTCTTGATAAAAGATAGCCCAGCTCAGCAAAGGCTACCTTTGTGGAAGTGAAGTCACATGAGGCTCCTCTCGGGTGCTGTCAGTAGCACTCATTACTTCTTTAATTTAGAACTGTGGTCTAGCTTTTATCACCAAATTTAGAATTTAATTTGTGTGTTAACTTTGATTTTGTGACCCACTCATACCATCAGTAGAACCTTTCAGTCGAGTGAAGGATTTCAAAATAATGACCCCAGTCTTAAGCTTGATTTAAGATGTTAATTTGCTGTGAAATTCACATATTTCCAACCCTTTTGCAAGTCTTAAATACCTACTGCTTTCTGAGTGATGTGTTCTTTTGCTGAGTGACTGACTGACAGTTCTTACCCCGAGTGAAAGGGACAATCAAGGGGTACTTTTTTCTGGGTCAAAAGGCAGCAGTTTATTACAGTTCTCATTCTAGGCTGTTACAAGCCCCACAGAGTGTCTTAAACTTCTTATTGCATTTGAAAGGAATAGAATAGTGTTAGTGGATGGTGATTGGATGGTAAATGAAAGCTCTTTCATTATAAAAATTGGATGTTCAAGGCATTTAGGAGGTCATGTGAATTAAATGGCATGAAAGGTGCATGAGTTCAGAAATCTCAGCTTCTTGTCCTGAGAAAATGGAAAAGCTCACAAAATTCAGGTGATAAAACACCTGTTAACAAGATGGCTTAGGCTGTATAGACATTAGTTTTTCCTTTCTGATTTATACAGACTTTCTGCAAGTAATATCTTGCCCGTATAATGGGAGTGTTTGTTTGGAGGGTAAAAATGTTTGATAAAGGCATTGTAATACTTACTGATATGTAAATTCATTAAAACGTAAGTAATCCCAAGTTTTGTGCCTGGAGACCTCTTAGGTGCCTGTTACTTTTCAGATGGTGACAGCAGCTTTAAGAAGCAGAAGAGTTTGTTCTGTCAGTCAGCAGTAGGGAATATGCAATCCTCTAGGAATTGCTCTCCCACTTATAACCTATAAACTCTTTAAATACCAGAGATTATTTGCAATAAGACAATTCCAGTGTTGGTGATTCTTATAACACTATGACAAGCTTCAGGGAATTAGCTTGGGTTTTTTCCCTTTCTGTTGGTTTAAGCTGATAGGGGTTGATCAATAGTTAACTCATGTAAGCACAGTTAACTGTTAGGAGACAGCAAATATTAAATCATAAAACCTAAAAAGCAGGATTCGCCTAAATCTTGTCAAGATAAGAAGAACAAGAATTTGTTTGAAACCAACACAGAAACTGCAGAATCACTCTACGAAGGGCTGTGCCTGCTCCAGGAAGAAAGGTGAAAAGTGCACTGTGATGAAGACTACTAATCATCATCACAGAGACCACTGAGGAAGAAGAGGAGCCTTCCTCAGTGTCACCTCCAGGACACACAGTGCATGCGTGACCTGTTCGTTAATGTATTAATGACTTCTGAGATGTAATTTGTATAGCCACTCCTATCCCAAGGAATGAGATGAGTATTCATTAATTTTACCAATAATGCTGGACTGTATGGAGTGCTGTGTGTGTGTTTGGAGGAGTGATCCCCATGCACCCAGGGCCAAATAAAGCAAATACACACTGCTCTGACTTTGTCTTGGAAGCGTCTCTAGGCCCAGATTGGGGCGATTCAAAGTCTAATTCTCACGACTGAATATGTGACCAAATACAGGAGAATCATTTTCTTTAGTAAAAAATCAACGACAAATGCAAGTGATAAAAGAAAGCCACTGTGGAGAGCCATTCAAAACAAGGAGAATGTTTGGGATTTTTTTTATTTCCCCGGTTTGCTTTTAAAAGCTATTATTTTAATACTGACTTTATGTTTATAGAACCAGCACTTCTGCCAGCAATTACTTTAGCTAAGGACTCTTCACTGTGCTTGAAATTCAGACCTGCATTTGACACTTAGCAGTCTTTCATGTTGAGATGACATCTCCTCTGGCTTTTGTTCTTTTGTTCCATTGATTTCTTTAAACATTTTATGTATTTTTTTCTTCTTTTCCCTCCACGTGTGTAAACATTTTTTACTTTCTTATGAATTTGTGTTGTATTTTAATCTGTGAAGGTATTGGGTTGAGTTTTTTTACCTGTTTGAGGTTAGAGGCTTTTGAGTTTTATAATGTTGTGTTGGTGTATTGATGTGTTTCATAAAGGCTGCTGAATATAAACGCCAGCAGTGCTCCCTAGCACTCAGAAATCAGTGTAATTGCAGTTTGGAACAGATTGCCAGAACATTGGTGTGTTGTAAACCCCGTGACTTCTCAGAGAGTGACCCAGGCCCATGACTCTAGTGCAGCACTGTTACCTTAGGCTGCAGGTGATGAACTTCATATGCCAGTAAGTGGATATGTGAAAAATTCTTTGCCTTTTAACTACTTCTTAAAATTCTGTTTTCATTCATATTGTTTTATAGAACATGGATAAAGGTCCTGTAGAGCTTGGCAGTGTGACCCTTTCCTTCATTAATTATTCTTTGTAGTGCTGATGTTTAAATAATGCAGTCATACAAAATAATACACATCAGGTTTTTATAAAGAAATCACTTAATTTTCCATTTCTCATATGAACCTCTATGCATTCAAGTTTTTTAACATGTTTATAATTACCTTTCTTGACAGCTATTGCTGGGTTAAACAGTAAGAACTTGACTGTATACATTTCATAGTTAAGTAAAATAAATGGAATTTGGAATACTTCACTAATGGAAAAATCATCCAGTTCTTGTTGGAAATTGAAGATGGGTTTCAGTAATGCCATGCTTTCACTTAACAACTTAATGCCTTTCTGCTCACCCAAAAGGCAAAACCTCAATGACAAATGATGGCACTGCAGTCTCCTCTTGCTTTATGTCGTGCCATTATCAGTATTTTATTCAAACCCGCTGACATTTCTTGCATGGTGCAATAACCTCAGTCAGCAGGAAATGCACAAAATAAATAATTGCAACTTCTCCATTAGCGTGGCCTTGCTCAGTTGGCTGCAAGCAGAATAGGATGAGGAGAATTAAGGGAGTCACAGGCAAAAGCCCTGGAGCAATAATGATATGGGGATATTAAATTAAAGTCACAGTCCTGTCTTAATTCACAATACATTTCTTGCAGCTGAAGTGTGTTTCACTTATTCCTGGGGAATGGAGCTTGAATAGATCTTCCAGTACTCTGCAGTGTGGTCTTGCCTTAGGAAGAGCTTCCTCCCCCCTCAAGCAAGCAGTGAAGGAAGGAAACTGGGAGGGAAGGTGAAAGAAACTTGTTCATGATGAGTAATTGGATTCTGTTGGCAGTATTCATACTTACTACTTTTATTTCCTGGAGAAATAGAGACTTAGGAAATTATTTGATGTGTGTGATATTTATGCATATTTGTTATTGCACTCAGTTTATAAATCAATGGCCACATAAAAATGAGGTTACTGAGAAGAGAGATGATGTAAAGTGCACAAATAGGGGGAGGTTGGTCTGTGAATCCCACATTTAGTGATGCTGGAGGATCCATGGGATTAAGTAATTTTTATTGCTGTCAGAAACACGGGAAAGAACTAGAGTAAGTTTTCAGTCAGTGATATATTCATAGGGAATGGGGCTTTGTATATTCCTCTGCTCCTGGAAGTGCTTCTGTTTTCACATGTACCACATTCTTATTGAAGTATATCAGTAACATTATCTTTATTTTTCAAATACTGGAATTTTTGTAAGCTTACTTTCTGAAGTAGAACTTTAAAGTAAAATAAAGGATACAATTTACTAAAATTCAGTGAGTAAAGGTGACCTACCTTCAAGAACTTTAGCAGTTTCTGTACCTGTGAATGCTTCTATTGATGTATTTTGATGAAAAGCATGTCATGTTGGCTTTTTAGATTTTTGGCAGAACATGCCAGGTTGACCTACTCAGGGTTATTTTTTAAAAAATCAGGTATTTCTGTTTCTTGTGCTGTAGTAAAAATTGTATTGCTGTACTAGTGAAGTCAAGTGATAGCTTGTGGAAGTTTAGTTTTGAAAATAATTTCCTTATGATTCCCCTTGCTGTCTTGTGTCTAGGATTGAGAACTAATCAGACTTGCAGGCTCAAAATGTGCAGCATGTGTGGCTGTATCTTGGGTGTCTTCAGAGCTTACATCTGAAATGAAGAGTTTTGCTATAAATGTGCAAACAAGGAATGAGAAACTGCATTTCAGTACCAGTGCATCTAATTTCCAGTTACTTCTGGGACTGGAGCTGGAATTTTCTGAAGCTTGCATTTGACATCTCCTAACTGTTGAAATGGGTATTTTGAATTTATGAGCATTCACTTACAGAAGTGATCTGGTTTCCTTTCCATACCTTCACATCATGCAATATTCTTTAAATTTTATGTAGTAAGTAAAAACTGCAGAAACACTATAAACTGAAACTTATAAAAATGTATTTGAAGGTTTTGGTGTTACAACACAAATGCAGCATCTGTGGCAGTAATATTTTCTTGCAAATTGGATTCAATTACCATGTGGGTTTTATCAGCCGCTAAATGTAATTATTTTCACCTACCTTGAGGTGACTCAAACTACTTGATTTTGTTTTAAATTAAACAAAAAAAAGTCAAGCTGAGTCATGCTTCAAGCTGTTAGCATTTAACAATCTTTTGGCAGCAGTGAGCCAGGGAAGAAGAAATTTTTTACACTAAAACTGAGAGTACAGCAGGCCTGTGGCATGAAACAGCATCCAGAACTGTCAGCCCTGCAGGGCTTTGCTGCTAGGAACCCCGACCACCAGAGCAGGGGCTCGTGGCCCTGCAGAGCACAGAAACCCCATCAGAGGGGCACTACAGCCCTGCTCCTTCCTTCAGTCTTGTTTCTTGTTCAGTGCCACAGACTTTGTCTATGAAAAACATGAAAAAGACCTTTTGTGGGATTAAAAGAGCAGCCTGTCACTTCAGCTGCAGCAAAAATGAGTGATGAAAATGAGCCTGAGTGTGCTTTACATTCAAAGGCTTAAGGGAATAATGACCAAAGCACATCTGCTAAGGTTACATAAAAGATGAAATTTCTGTTTTTGAACAATCCAAATGGTGGAAAGTACATGGAATGGAATTACTTGACAGTGGATGATAAAGTCATGTACAACCACTCTGAAGGGCCAGAGATTAAATGTTCTGACCAAAAAGACACCAATTAAAGAGGGAAGGGAACATGAACATTCCTTAGAAGTAGGCATATTAATCGGTAATAACTCGACAAAAGTCACTGCTCTTACTTCAAGCCCCAGTTGTGTACTGAGGCATTTCAATGTCTCTGAGGAATAAAGGTGGCAAAATCTGGTGTGTGCTGCAGAATAATAAAAAACTGGGTGAAGGCTGGTTTTAAAAAGCACCTTTAATCTGATTTTGTTCTCAGACTGAAACTTAGTTTTCCAAGGAGGTGGGGGAACAAGTTTTCATCCTCCCTCTTACTCTTCACTTTTTGTATGGCTGCTGAGGTTCAGAAGTGGAGGTGTTTTCCTGTATTTGCTGCTATATTTTAAGGTTGCTTTTTATGGAGTTTTAAGGCAGCCTGCCTTTCTTACTCATAATAATATGTCTAGACTACCTAATCTTTCAGATATGAAAATTTTAGTGTTGCTCTTTTTGTATCTGTGAGATCCAGTTGAGTTAGATCCAAATGTTAGGCTGTGCCACAATTCCATGGATCAGTCAGACACAAAGGCACTTGTGAACTCGTCATTGTATACAAATGTTGGCCAGCTTTTGAAAAGTGATCCTTACTACATGTGGCAAAACATGCATTTGTGCTTTAATGTTGTTCAGATGTTTGACTTGAAGTAGTTTTCCAGCTATGACTTCCAAAGTTGCTCCACTCATCAGGATTAAGCAAACCAGTGGAAATCCTTTTGCACAAGGTGTCAGCAATTTCATTTCAACGTGAAGTTGTTTTTTCTGTTGCTCCTTCAGAAATGAGAACCAGGGAGGTGAGATGTGGACACACCTGCAACATGGTCTGACTGAAGTAAGTTGGGAGTCACTGGTGAGCCAGAGCCCAAGTTCTGAACACCAGTCAGAGAGTTAATATTTGTAGAGAAAGTGAGTGGTGGTTTTGCTGAGCTGATGTTACACTTGCCTGTAGTTAAAAAGCCTTAGTACCTGCAAAATTACCACAAGGTGTAAAATGTCAGCTTGAAACAGTGATCTTGAGGAACATCACTTGAGGAATATAACTTTCTGTCCCAGGGTGAAAGTATTTTCTTTCTTTCATGCTGATGTGTGTACATTAAAACGTTGTCTGGAAGTTTTATGTGTAGACCTAGGTAGTCCTTCCTGGAGTCCTAAAGCAGCACTGCTTAGTTCACTTTAAGTATTCTTTAAGGGCTTATTTGATTAGAGAACACTTGTTTAAGGAAAGAAAATGGCATGATGAGAGTTCATCTGTATCTTGAATGTGCCAGTACTCTAAATTCAGTTCCATAACTCCATGTGTAATAATTATGAGCAAATTATTATTCTTCAGAGTAATTTTTGACAAAAGAACGATGACCTTAACTCAGTACAGAACATTTAGGCTGTTCTCTATTGACAGAAAATCAATTAGAGTCTTTAATTATTTTTGTGAAGCTTTTGGATGATGATGTGTGGATAAAACTGGGTGTTGTGCTGGGTCGTGTAGTACAGTGGTGCGTTCATGGCAATGGTAAAAGAGTTGGACAAACTGATGCCCTGGGGGAGTTTGATCTGTCAATGGCAGTTATTGCCAAAATCCAGAAATGTGAGGATTTCTGGGTAATAGATGATGGCTTAAAGCTGCATCTCCATCCTCTGTCTGGTGCAAGACCAAGGGGATTGAGGGTGAGGCAGCCCTGAGTGGTGCTTGGTACCAGCATAGCCCTTGGGATGCTCCTCTGGCCAGGGCCACGTGTGCATGGAGCAATCAGGTGGAGCAGACAGGGAGTAGCTGCTCTGCTGTTGGTCTTTTGGGTCTTGAAAAGTGAAAATACAGCTTGGCTGGGCTGAGGTGGCTTTATCTGTTCTGGAACAACAGCAGTGCTTGTAACTACTAGCACCACACAAATCTGCTCCTGCAGTTTCGACAGCTGGTTTATGGAAATTGTCCTGTAAAACTTTACTGTTAAAAATTGCTTTTGTCACTTATTATTGTCCATGGGGATTCCATTGCTTTCTCACAGGAGAAAAATGGGAGTATAGTGCAGAGCTTCTCCTTAGGAACTAGACTCTTTGCACCTTCTTTTTCTGTTTCTTCATCACTGGTGTTTTTCTTACCTCAGAACTGGGCCCAGGGGGATAATTTTTGAAAATGGCAAAGCTCATTTCAAATCTAGGTATGTTACTCTATGCTGTCATTGGTGATAGTGCCCCACAGACTTAAAAATGGCTTAAAAATGGAATTATTGTCCTGCTTTAATTGCCGTCTATATCTACTCTATCTTCTATTCTGTAGCTCCTCTTTTCAGGGTGGAATGACCCCATGTGAATGGGATTCTCTTGAATTCTGCAGCAGTGGTATCACGTTTTCAATTTTTATCTTGTGTTTTATTCCATCAGACCAGTTCCCTTTTAATTTTCATTGCTCTTCTGTCTGATAAGCAAATTACAGCAGGTGAAGTCCTTGATTCCCAAGTACAGTGCTATAACCAGCAAAGTCTGCACCTTTGGAAAAGCAGTGCCTGCTCACAAGTTGGCTTGCAAAATCTGAGTTGTTTATTGATCAGCTCTACATCCTGACCCAGTGGCAGATAAATTTATAATACTTTCATGCTATGAAAACAGCTTATGTTTTGCACCTGTAGTTTCACTTGTAGCAGCATCTGTCTGCTCCTTTTTTTGAAAAAAAAAAAATTTTCATCAGTACCAGCAAAATTTTCATGGTCACAGTGAGGTACCAAGACTTCCCTTTTTTCACCTTCAAATTCTGGGGTTCAGTTCTCAGCATAGCAGGAGATGTAAGGCTGGGGAGGGGCAGGCAAGGCAGAGATAATTTGGTTTGTACAAGATGTGTTTTTTACCATGTTTTAAGGGAGCTTATGAATTTGCTGTGGTGCTCCAAGCAAGTATTTTTGTGAAGCTCTAAGTGTTCCCCAGTTGCCAGGAACAATTCTCTCAGTTCAGAAGCTTCATAGTTTTCAATGCCTCTGCACTTTGGTATCATTAGAGTGGAGTAACTGAAAACATTTTCTCTTTTACTTCCTCCTAAATTGTAAAATAAGATGATTTACTATTAGCCTTTACACAAGCGTTGGAGCTGAGAACAGAAGGAGCTACAAAGGCTGGGAAATGCCATATTTGAATAACAGGTATTTCCAGTGATTGTGACTTAGAGGTTTAATTTGGCAGGCTATGAGCTGAAGAATGTCACTGCAGTCAGTGCTGAGAAGTTAATCAGTCTTTGCTTTGATGTGAATTTTTTTTGTTTTAATTTTGTTTAAATCCACATTTGTCATGTTTTCAGCTAAACAGCAAGAATTTGGTATATGCCGATGCTCAGGATTATTTATATATATTGATGTAAGAAGATATAAACAACTTCAGACTCTTGAAATAATTTTAGCATTAAAATGAATGCTAGGGTTGTGTATTTGGCTTTTATTAGTCACACCTGTTAATTTTTTTTACTGTGGGAGAAGATATCTGATTTTCAATTACAGGAACACTTTCAAGAGTTTCAAATGTAAAAAGAAAAGACTGAAAATGAGATACATTTACCTTTATGTAATTAATGTGTAGCTGTCAGTAACTTGTGGTTATTGGCAGCAAGGCAGCATTGGTTATTTGGTAATCATTTTAGGATGATTTTATGGTCATTTCAGTAGTGAAGGGTAGACTAAGGAAGCAAACATTCCTGTGCAGTGGTTTGGCCTTTGGAGCACAAGCTGGAGATGGAATTCTACTTTCACCATTGGAGCTGGTTTGCCACTAGTCTTGAACCTGTTGGAGAATCAATTTCATTTACACTCTAGGATTCAGTATTTTCTCCTGTTCTGCAATGGCCAACTTCCATATTTCTTTAAAAACCTCCAGATTTTCTATAGAAAGTACAATAAATTAAGATGTGCAGTAAATTTTGAGAGCTTTAAGATATACATGATAAAATACAATTGTTCTTTTTTCAAGTGGTATTTTGGACTGCAAAACCTAATGGAAACAGAGGAATGGCAATAATAATTCATACTGTTTATATGAGTTTGAGGATAATAAAAAAATAAATAAAATACTGTTGAGGAATTGAATAATCAGAATACTTTGCTGGGTCAAAGGCTGAGGTTTTTCCTTACTGTACCTCCTGGAACTTGTTTTTTCATCTGTTTCTCCCCAAAAATACTTATGGATATTTTTTTGATTTTGTTGTTTTGTTTTGTTTTATTTTATTTTGGTTTTGGTGGGTTTTCTGATGAATGGAATATGAAAGTTGACCAATGCAATACCAGTGTGGAGTTGTGTTACATTCTAAATACCAGCACATTTCAAGGTGTGTGAATAAAGAGGAGAAGTAAGGCTGCTTCTCTAGGTTCCCCTTGGAATTGCCTCTGAATAGGCTGTTACAGTTTAACACGTTTCCAGTCTGTCTTAGTAGCTACTTCAGTAACTGAATCAAATAAAAAATATCTGCCCTTTCATTAAAAGTATATTTCAGAGTTTTATGGAGGGTTAATGCAGAAGTTTATTGTTAGAGAGCACTGTGGCCACCTTTGAGAAGGATGGTGTTCTGATTGTAATTTTATGAAATCTGAAATAATGAAATCGCAGTCTGAGATAGGTAAAACACTCTTTTACAGCTCAATAAATTCGTTTTTGAGATATTCTTGTGTAAGTTTGATTTCCACTAATCGTCAGTTCAAGTGCTATACTGGCAGGTTAGAGATGCCTATTTCTGTCTTTCCTGAAAATGAAACTCTACAAAAATGAAAAGAGGGATTTTTGGCAAACTGATACCTACATGTGTGTGTAATTTTAAGTGGATAAAAAAATTGCCTGTAGAATATATAATATTTCTTAATGAGTCTTTTCTGAGTAAATCGGTGTTCAGTAATGTTGTAGAGCTTAGGGAACACTTGGAATTTTTATTAAGTGCCAATTTTTAAAATCCATTCGTTCAATCCTGCAATCATTACAACTGTTAAGCAAAGTATATTTGTGATTGTGAATAGAAATTTCACTAATGAATTCATTTAATGTAAAGGATATGCAAAGGTACCAAGTTTCAGATAACACATCCTTTTATGATCCTACAGCTTTGCTGCTTTTATTCATAAAATGAGTCAGAGGAAAAGGAGCAAATCAGTCTCTTAGGAAATTTGTTTTAAATCATGAACTTCATGTACTTTATGAAATAAAGAATTTAAAGTAAGTACCACATTGAATGCATCAAAATGGCACACAAGTGATTTAAAAGACCTTCAGTAATTCATTTCTTCTTTTTATCCTATAATAGACAGTTGATGTGTCTTCCACTACTTATTATCAAGAGGATGGTTTCCTCCCAGTAATATAATGCTTGTTTAACAAGAAATTGAATGTAGCCCACCGAAGTGTAGACCTTTGCTAACATTTATTAATGCTGCAATTCGGACAGTTTGAAAACTTCTAATATTTCTGCAGTGGTGTGCTGTCCTCATCCAGCAGTGATAAAGGCTTTATATCATCAAATCCAAGTGCACCAAGATGACTTTGTGGCGATGGTATCTATTCTGCCTGTGTTCCATTGGGATTGCTCAGGACACTCATGACAAAACTAATTATCAAAGCTACTTTTACTATGCCAGAAGTGCTGGTGTGATGTAAGTATATGTGTAATATGTAAAATCCACATTTTCTAACACTAATGAAACTGGAGGACCAAATGTGACACCCTATTTAAATGTTCTGTGTATTGCAGCTTTGTTAAGAAGAGGGTGAAGTTCATAATTTAATGTGTGTCTGGATTTTAAGGTGTAATAACTGCAAATTGTGGCTTGGAAAGGTTTTGTTTTTCTCAATTACTGGAATGAAATATTTTATTTCAAGGTGCTTTTAATGTTGTTTTTAGTCCATTAAGTAGATAGCCTGTTTTAAGAAAGCACAGAGAAATAATAAAGAGCAGCTGTGCATGCAATAAAATTAATAAAGCTTACCTGTGTAAGAAAATAACCATGTTTATAGTGTTCCCTTTCACCCATTTATGTAACAGATGTGGTTATTTCTATCCAAAGGCCCTCTGTTGTGGCCATGATGGTGTTATTGAATCACAGAATAATTTAGACTAGAAAGGACTAAGGAGGTTGTTCAGTCCAACCTGTTCTAGGTGATCCAGTTTTGAAGTTAGATGAGGTTACTCAGGCTCTTTCTTCAAAAAATACAAATAAATGCCCTTAAAAATTGGCTCTGAACTATCAAAGTCACGTCCAGTGAGGAGGCTGGAAACTGTTCTGTCTATAGATTACTGGAAGTTTTATATTCCATTGCTTATTGAATCCAGATAGAATTTTTGATGGCTGCTCTATCTATGGTGATGCACCTTGTAGGGTATTCTGTAGTATGGACTGGAAATAGGTTTGTGATAAAAGTGTAAATATGGGAGTACTTAATGTGAGTCAATATTAAAAGCCAAATCAATTGCTTGTTCCATTTCCAGTATTGGCTTTTTCAACTTTAAGATGTTCAGGATGAAATGTGTTGGCTTAAACTCTCCAAAATTAGAGCTGCCATTCTCTGCGAAGCCCCAAGATTGCAAAATTAAATAAGGAAACTGTCATGGAACCACAAGTTCAAAATACTAGTTAAAAACATGAGAAACAATATTTTTTGTCTTGGCATTTTGCTAAATATGACCGGCTTGCCATGACAACACTGCAGTTTACTAGTGGTTTTTTAATGAAAAATACAGGCAAAAGTGGAAGTTCTGGTAATTCTGGTACTGGGAACTGTTGGGGGAGTGTGTGCAGAAGCTCCTCCTGGAGCATGTCAATAACTTTGCTATTTCTGGCTGGGTTTGCAGTGAATAATAAAATCAGTAAGAGGGGAGAGCTGCCCTTGTTAGGTGTCTTGGGTTTTGTACTTTCTGTCTGGCTGGAGCAGCATTTCTGGCTTAAATGGGAGAGTCAAGAGGAAATTAGGAAAACACTATATTTAAAATAAAAAGAGCTGCTCATGTCACTGTGTGCTGTGAGTGCTCTTATGGGTCTCTGAAATCAGAGAGATAAATCAAAATTTGAAAGCTATTGACTGTCAAACATGCAGAGAGACCTTTCTTTTTCTAGACTTCATCCACAGTTTAAATATTTCAATGCATTTCTAAGGCATTTAAAAAAATATTTTCTTAAGAGCTCTTGAAGGCTTCAGTCTGAAATCTCTTGTCTTCAATGCAGGACCAACCTGCTGCTGACTTCCAGTTTGAGTTGCCAGTTTGATGATTATCCACTGAAATGTTTAGTTGGCATTTTGGGGCTTTTTTGCAAGAATAACTAAAACTAATCAGAGATGTATAGCCCAGGCACAGAACCTAATAGAGCTGCATAAATGCATATGATGGCAAAATGTGGGGATTCAGAATGTCTCCCGGCTTTTGTTGGTGTGTGCCCCTGGAGGAAATGAGCATACCAAGTCTGGCAGTAGATAAAACAAAGGGCAGGAGACAAAACAAAGAGCAGGAGGTGAGACAAAAAGTAGGATAGTTAACAGGAGATTAGGCTAGGAGGTTGTAATCTGTAGCCATTGGAGACGCTAAAGATGTAATCCTAGAAGCTGAAGTTTGTAGCTGCTGAACTGTTAGTGTGGAGCAGTATATAAGATGTGCTTTGTACAATAAAAGTGGCTTTGCATGCACCCGGTGGAGTCCATGTTTCAGTCCCTGACAGCAAAAGACTTGTACGGAACTCCAAACTGCTGCTTCTTACCTGTTCCGAAAAATAGAGAAATCAATTAAAATGAAGGGTGCAGGAGAGAACAGCAAATGAGTTAAGCAGGTAGCCCAAGAGACAGCACAATTCTGCATTTGAAAATGTTTATAATACCTTTTCATACTCCTTTTAGCAGAACCATCATGAAAATACTGGGAGGGAGAAAAGGCCTCCAAGTGATTGAATATGAGTGAATATTAAAAGGGATAGAAAAAGAAAGCCAGAGTTAATGACTTGCTCGTTTGGGACAGAACCTGTATTTCTATCAATAAATTGGTTGGGGCCTGAAGCACTCAATCAAAGATAATACCAATGTAAAAATCATCTAAGAGTACAACAGAAAAGATGGTGTGAAGTCATGACAGGATCATGAGGGATGGGAACTTAGTGTCAGAAAAAGCAAAGTTCAGCTGAAGTTTTCTGAATAAGCAAAAGCTGCATGTGAGGTGAAGGAGGAAATATTGCTTTTGCATGTGACTGAAACTTCCCTGATTTACTGTAATTAAGAGACAAATGGAGTTAATGTTATTAGGAATAGGGTAGAATAACTGGACCACTTTTTACAAAGGGTGACCAAAAAACCAACTCGAGTTCCTTCAGCCTTTACTTAAATTTTGCTGATAGAGAGCAAGCATGTGCATGTCAGGAACTGAACTGCCTGTTTGTCACCCCTGTGGTGGGCAAAGCTGGGGTTTGTCCTGCAGATCTGATGCTGAGTCTCCAAGCTGGGACAGAAGGACAGCTGCTCCAAAGGGCACTGGGGTTTGGGTCTGGCAGTAATGAAGAGTCTCTAATGAAGTGCAGCAATTCATTCCATTTACATTGTATGTAGGGGCTCATAGGAAGCACGAAGCTCAGTGTGTGGAAAGCATTCATAGGGACATTCCTTGCTGCCTCTCTGGGTGAGAGAGAGGATGCAGAGTGTGAATTATTAATAGTTTATGAACAGCTCAGTCAAGCACAGCTCTCATTTGCATCTCTACTGCTAATGAGGTATTTGCAGTTTCAGATCAAGAGAAAGTGGTCAGAAAGCCAGGGAGGGAGTCGAATCCTTGGGAGTCCTTGGAGACATTTCCCTCAGCTGCATAGGCTGGGTTTGGGTGGAGGAGAGAGAGCAGCCTGGGGACAGCAGGGCAGGACTGGGCAGGTCCTAGGCAGGGGGCTGTGATGGCATTGCTGTTTCTGTATTCTGTTCAGCTAAAATGAAATCAGTTAACCAAATACCACAGAGGTAGAGACAGGATAGAAACCTGTGTTGAATCCGAAGCTGTCTGCAAAGGCAAATACAGATGTGTAGTTTAATATAGGTTGTGCTTAGAGGAAAAAAACACACGGCTAATCTAAAGAGGGCTTTTCTGAAGCAATATTTTATTTACAATTGGGGAGGAAAATGATGGATTGAGCACCTCAGAGCGAGAAGTTAAAAATATCTCCTTCCCCCCACCCCCCAAGCCTCCTTTCCCTCAACAGCCTTTTTAGGCATAGCAGCCATGCAATTAATTGAAGTTCACTAGGAGCCTGTAATGAAAAGTCTAACATCATGTAGCTGCTTTCATTAATAATATCATTGTCTTTTGTCAGCTTTAATAGCAATTGGGTTTATCCAGCTGGAAAAAGTTAGACAAAGACAGATAGACAGGCAAGTCTGTGTACTGTCAATTGACGTTAAAAGAAATGCAGGTTTGCTTTTTAAAATATATCAAACCTGACATTTTATTCACTTTTTGGGTTCACTTTTCAAACTCTGTATGTGGATGCTGTCAGAAGTTTGGCTAATGGAATGAAAAGGTAGTTGTGGAGGACCATGGATGTCACTTAATGGGGGCTACTGGTTTGGGGTTTTATCTTTCTGTAAAGATAAATATCTTGGCAGTGTAAAAGAGCTGGAAATGAAGGAGAAAATTGAGATCACAAATTAATATTTGGCAAAACGTTTAAGCAAGAATTGTATTCTTTTCTTGGGTTCTGTAATAAATTCTGTAAAATTTATATCTACAACAGGACTTTGAACGCCATCCTGTTAATTAGGGTGTTAGTATAATTTTAATCTCATAACTGTGAAGTGATAAATAATGTGAGCATGCATGTCACTGCATCCCTTGGCAATCAGAACTTCCCAGTGAAATGTGTTTGAGAGTTCCTGGGGAATGAGGAGTGCCAGTTAAACACTGATCACTGGAGCAAAGCCAATCCATCATTATTATGCCCCAAGCAGGTATTGTGTTATTGAAAGTCTTGGTTACCTTTGTTTCCCCAGGCTAAAATTGTTCCCTAAGTCATCTTAGTGTTAATTATTCAATGATGATACTGAAAACGTACTTTGCAATCACCTGGGTGTGTTCCATCACTGTGGTTTTGTGCTTCATTAAATAGTAATTGCCTGGAAGCAAATGATCATCAGGTGTCAATCTCCACAAAGATGCATCGGTTTGCTCTTCACTGCCGATTAGGAAGTGACTGGAAATTATTTTTGTCACTTCTTCATTCTTTTGGCATATAGTGTTTTGATTAAGTTAAATGACAGCCGTTTAATAGCAGTGTTTAGTAAGAATCTGGAAGGGAGAAAGGGAGTGATTGCTTTGCTGATGGCTCCAGTGTGGTGGCTGTAGTTCTGTTGCCTGATGTTCAGCATTTTGTGTGTTCTTTGTGTGTGGGACAGGTAACACATCTTGGATGGTTGTGTTGGTGAGCAATTTCAGCTCTTCAAAGGGACAGAAGGTTCTTGAAAGAAGCCTTTTTAAAGAAGGTTTAATCTATTAAGTGTGAGCTTGTTTGCTGCAGTTTCTCAGCAGCAGTCATGGCACAAAGGGGAGGCAGATCCCAGTGATCTGAGTAATCATAATGGTGTGTTTGGTGACAATTAATGCTAAATGTTTTCAACAGTGCTGGAGATCAACACACTGATGGAACCAAACTATTTTGAGGTAAAGCAGTTGAATGAGTATGAAGGGAACCATGAACTAAAATCACAGAACCATAGAATGGTTTGGGTTGGAAGGGCCCTTATATCCCATCCAGTTCCACCCCCTGCCATGGGCAGAGACACCTTCCACTATCCCAGGTTGCTCCAAGCCCCATCCAACCTGGCCTTGGGCACTTCCAGGGGTGGGGCAACCACAGCTTCTCTGGGCAACCTGTGCCAGGGCCTCACTACCCTCACTGGAAAAATAATTTCTCCCCGATATCCCATCTAACCCTGCCCTCTGGCAGTGGGAAGCCATTCCCACGTGTCACTCCAGACCCCTGTACATAGTCTCTCTCTGTCGTTCTTGTAGGCATTCTTCAGGTCAGGATGGGTTGTTGTTGATCATACCCAGAGTGGCACTTCCCTGTACATGGCAAATTTAAACTCTCTGAGGCCAAGGAGGTGGTCTCAACCCATTTAATTGTCTGCATTTAGGTACATGGCTGGATTATTAGGAAAAAAGTGGATTTTTTGTTAGTGCAAAAAAAATTGTTTAGTGTCATACCAAGAGTTCTTAGGTGGTTAATTCTGCCAAGATACCTGTTTCTTGGGGCAGAGGTGAGAATTGGGAGGTGATGTTTGGCATCCTGCATCTTGCGGTAACTCTCTTGTTCCAGATGAAGCAAAGCTGGGCTGTATATGACACAATTCGGCATTAATTAGGATGATCTCAAGGCATTCATGAGTGTAGAGGATACAGAGCAGGCAGGAATCATGAAGCTTGGTTGTCTGTTGCATACTGGGCAGATGTTCTGTGCAGTTAAGGAAGGGGTCAGGTTTCCTTGTCATCAGTTGATAATTCTGCAGTGCCTGGGCAGAATTCCTGCCTGCCTTGTTGCATTCATTCTTTGGGAAGGAATCAACTTGAATTTGGGGGTACTCCTTTCTGAGTGCCATTATGCTTCCACTTCTTATAAATTGTGTCTTCAGGAGCTTTTCTCTGCCCTATAATTTGGTTTTGAGTGCAAATTGGTAGAGTAAAAGTCCCCACAAATCCTTGTCTGTGGAGCTGTGGGAACTGTCACTATATTATCTCCAAGAAGAGGTAATTCTCAGTTCAAAATATGCAAATAATCACAGTCAAATAGCACTTTCCAAAAGGGCGCAGTAAAACTGACAACATTTTTTTTCTTGCTCACTGAATAGTATTCAGATGCTTTGTAGTAACAAAATTAATGTTTATTAATAGCTTGTCAGGGGAAATGGCACTAACTAGGATGGGAAGCAATAGGGACTGTGAGATGTTGTCTTCACTGGAGTATGAACTGCTGCCTGTCTTGGATTAATGTGCAGTGGGAGGAGCACCAAGCAAGTGGCTGTGTTTGACCCAGTCCAGGTGTGCAGCTGAGAGAAAATCTGCAAGAACTGGTGAAGCTGATGTCACTCTTGATAAGGATTTTTATTATTAAATTTTTTAAACATTCTTTATCTTTAGGGTTACACTAAGGGAAGGTTGTCTCAGCTGCAGAGGCACACAGGGGTAGATGTGCCTTTGACTTGGCATCAATTTGGTTTTATCATATGGTATCTTGCCTATGGTAAGCACAAATTTTCTTTGAAAAATAACATGACAGTGACAAAGTTTTGTAAAACCAAAACCTATACTCTGTTTTTGGCTAAAGTTAAGGAGTATATGGTAAGTTTGGAAAATCCCTTTTTTTCACCTGAATAGGTGATTGACAAGCAAACATTACACTTTGCAATGTGGACATTTATCCTTGTTGACTAGTACTGCTCCTAAGAAAAAAAGTGAAAATAATATTTTAAAATAATAATGATAATAATGTTGTTAAAATGATTAAGAACACCTCAGTCAAAGTTTTTCTTTGATACTTGCTTACAGAAGCATTGCATGAATGCACAGAAGTGAAAATATTTGTGATTCCTCTGTTAGGAGTATTGGAAAGAGTTAGGAGCAGAGTTGGTCCATGTGTTGCATTTCTGCAGGAATTTGCTTGTGGCAGTTGTGGTGCAATGCAGAGTGTTTCCCTTGCTCCAAAATGCACACTTTGGGTTTAGGAGATGCCTGGTTCTAGGGTGAGCCCTCAGTGGGAGTGGGTGTGAATATTCCCACAGGTGTGAATATCTGTGACGGGGAGGATTTGGGCACGTTGGGTCCCACAGCTCCTCACTTAAGCACTTTTGAATCTTCTTGTGACTCTTAAAATGTTCACAGTTTTCCTCATGAGATTTTGGGGCTGAGAGAATTATTTACTGGATTTGAAAGACAGAAATGCTGTCAGTAAAAGTGCTGTGAGAACACCCCAAAAACCCCATAGCTGAAGACATTAGTTTTGTCTTCACCATGGGGTGCCACTGGAGTTTATCAATAGGGAATAATAGGAGTAACGTTCATTCCTTTCAGTATGCAGATTAAATACTGACTAATCACTTGATGATTGAGCAAAGTCCAGCTGGAAGAAACAAGTGGTTCTGTTCTTGAAAACTGTTGTTATATGCATGAAACCTGAAAGGGAGTTGTGGGCACGTTTGATGCTCAGTTTTGCCACTTCAGTAATTTCCATTCAGGGTTGTTTTGAGTTCAGTTTTTTTTTTTTTGCACTGTGGAATACAAATCTCGTTCTACTCCGTTCACCACACAATGGCAAGATGTTAGAAAATGGAAGTTAGAATATTTCTGTAGCCATGCTTTCATTCTCTGGCACTCACTGTGCCTTAGGTATGTATTTCCCAAATTCCCTTGTGAAATACAGTATCCAGACAGCAGGACCTTACAGCTGCAGGACCAGTGTGGTGGGTAGCAATCTGTACTTGTAGTGATACCAGAACGCCCTTTCAGGCAAAAATATCCACATATTACTTGTGTGGCCAAACTGATTTAGTTCTAAATGTTCCTGCATGACACACTTCCAAATTATTTAAAGGGTATGGTGACTGCTCCAGAGCTGCAGTGACCTGCTTAAAGTAGTTGCCATAATTGTAGCTTTTGATCTGTGGTAGTTATTGATGTATTTTCTGATTTTTTAAATCTCATATCAGCGACTCTGGGTGATTCATCAGCTATCTGAATTCATAGCTTTTCCTTAAAAATGATTTGTTTTTTTGTGGGAGAGCTTGGAAAAAATAATTTCTACAGCAAAAGTTAGAAGGAGCTTCTGTGTTTCACTTCTGATTAAACACCTAATTTTCGCAATGTACATTTTAGTTATGTACCTTTTAGCTACATCTTTATACGACCCCTGTGATAAATGAGTAAAATACATTTTCCTACACACATTAAGAAACATCAAGGAAGATGAGCATTGCACTTGTATTGATAATCTATAGTCTGAACTCCTCAGTGTTTCACATTTTTAACACCTTAAAGACTGAGAATTTCATTAAAATCAGTACAGACTGAAATACCAGACCTGTGTTAAGAATAAAGCAAGTTTACCACGAGTGCAGTTCTTTCTTTCTCCAGTACCTTTTGTTAATATTTTGGTCTTCTCAGATTGAGGGGAGACATTGGAAAAAAAACTCATCTATATCAGAGAGATTTCTAATTGTTGTTCCTGTACTTCCCTGAAATGCCTTTGAAATAGAAAGCATCTGTATCTCCTATAAGCAGGTGCTTAATGTGCTCAAAGAACTATCCAGAAAGCTGGGATGGTGAGATCATAGCAGCAGTAATGACTAAAATACATGCAAGTTACTTAACTGCAACTTCTCGATGCTTTTAATATTTTTTTTGTGAAATCCTCTTCTTGATGCTTTTAATATTTNAACCTCTTTTTGTTTGTTTTTTAATTTTTTTTTTTTTTTTTTTTTTTTTTTTTTTTTTTTTTTTTTTTTTTTTTTGTGAAATCCTCAATATTTTCATCACAGTTTGAAGCAGAAAGGCTTGATTGGGATGTAGGCTTTTTGAAATACCTGGGGAGAGAACAGTAAGTGCTACATTAGGCTTTTCACTTACGGAATTGCAGCAGGTCTTTCTTTTCTAAGGTTGCTCAGTATTGTTTTCCACTTAAAGCAGAATCAGCCCTTCAGTGTAAATACGCAATCCCAGCAGTTTCCTACTTTTCCAGATCATTAAGACAAATCACAGATCTGTAGCCTTTGGGAACAAAGCTTAGGGGATGTTGTGCCTGTCTGTACTCTCTGTTCTCCTCCTCTTCCCACAACCACTGCATTTGGCAGTTTCCAGCTGGATTTGATAGGCAGATTGAAATTTTGTTTAGAAAAAGTGATTAACTCCAAGAACTACATTCCAAAAGGTTCCTCTCCTGGGCCCACAGGCGATCAGGCTCCAGAATTCCACAGTCTGCTTCTTAGCAGCCCTGCTGTGTCCCACAGATCCTGGGCATGGTAAAGGAACAAGATTAGATATTAGAAAGATTAGGTGTTAGTGGAATATTGGATATTGGGAAGAGATCCACAGATCTGTAGTGGGCAGGCCCTGGCACAGGGTGCCCAGAGAAGCTGTGGCTGCCCCTGGATCCCTGGCAGTGCCCAAGGCCAGGCTGGATGGGGCTCAGAGCAACCTAGGACAGTGAAAGGTGTCTCTGCCCATGGCACGGGGTGGAATGGGATGGGTTTTAAGGTTCCTTCCAGCCAAAGTAATTTTGTGATTCTCTGTCAAGGACTAAAGGGATGAATTCACCTGTTTTCCTTTGTGTTGGATTTTCCCATTTTACTGGGGTTTTTTTCAACAAAAATAGAAATGCTCAGAGTAATAAAAGAAAACTGGTAGCAGATTTTCATTCTGAAATTACTCAGCTTATTTTTAATTGGGTGGATTTTAAATCCACTTTGACCTTTTAAAAAGGATTTTCTATGGAAGGTTGTTTCAGACTTCGCTCCATATTTGGGATTATAGTTTAGAAATCCAGTACTTCAAAAATGTTCTTCAAAAATGGTAATAAAATGCTAATTATTATGCAGAGAAGTATGAAAGACACAAGTAATTGAGGTGTTGCTGGTCAGTAGGGTTTGTCGTGGACCTTGTGCATTTATATTTTGGCTGTAGGTAAAAAAAGTCAGAACATACTTGTGGATTCAACTTCCCTCGTGTCTATTAAGATGTTTAATGGAGCGTTATTAAAAAACAAAAGTAGCTGAACCACTAACAAAATACCACAACAAGATTTATATTTAAGATGCATGATATAGTTTATTTGCACCAAAAAAAAAAAAATTGCTTTTCAACCTTCTGGAACTCTTGGTCTTAAGCAAACTGATGATTTTATGATACAGCCTTACACAAATAAGGTCTTCTTAAAACCAAACACTTTGGTCATCTTGTTGTACATCACTTGTTTGCTCCATTAGGTGTCACTTTTTTGTAGGGAAAGCTACATAAATCAGGAGTGTCTTCCCCAGAAGAAATTAAGCTATGAAGTTTTATTGCTTTTTTATTACTGAGCGTATCATGGTATGATATTGTTTAATGAAATGTGACAGGCTTTGCTGGAAGAAATATAGTGAAAACAACAGCTTTTTTGCATTTAACAAGATAAGGTGCCAATGTTTTATTTTCAGGATACAAAATGATTGTTTAGTTTGGACACAGGTATAGAAATCCATCATAATGTATACATGTGTATTTTTGCAGCCACTTGGTAACTTTGTCATGATTTCTTTGATAGATCTTCAGAATGAGTTTCCAAATTTTTTTTTTAAAGAGAAAAAATTCCCAATTAAAAAGATCCATTTTATTCTATATACATTGGGAATAAAACTGATTTTGTTTTACTGTGTCCACCCACCCTCCCCAGGAATGTGCTTTTGGTGTCCTAGACCTCAAAGCCTTGCCAAAAGGCTTTTTATTTTCTCAGACTTTAAAAATCTTTATTAAAGATGCAGTACTTAATACATACATATATATATATCTGTATGTATAGTGTTTAGTTTTTATTTTTAACAACCTTAATTAATTTGTTGGGGTTTTGGTTTTTTGTTTGTTTTTTTGTTTGGTTGCTTTTTTGGGGTTTGTTTGGTCGTTGTTTTGTGAGTTTTGTTTGTTTTGTTTTGTGTTTTGCGTTTTTTTTGTTGTTGTCTTTTGATTTGAATAATATACTCTGTTCATCCAATATTTTTGCCAACACTGATCATTGTAGTTAAGTCCTTGATCACTTTTTACCTGCATATACTCAGACATATTTAGAATTTAGCACTTAAACAATATTGTGCAGCATTAAAGGGATGTTGAGAGTCCTTTCATTTTTGGAACACATTGAGCCAAGTGGAATAGACACTTTCTGCAGCAAATATTCAGTCATTCTACATGGCTGGAATGGATTTAAAATACAAAATTCCTGTGCTTATGGTTTTAGAATTTACATCTCAGTGCTTTTGACTGAAACGAACTTTCTGCTGAGAGTTGTTAGGGTGGTTCAAGATCAAATATCACTTGTTGTGCTATTTATGTCTGCAAAATACAAGTGGTTATGAATTTCTTGGTGCACTTAGTAATTCTCTGCATGACTGGGGGTCTGAGGTTGACCTAATGGAAACTTCTGCTATTAATACCTGTGTGGAGTGTTTTTTAAGAACTCTTAAGTGCATACAACTGTTCATTGTAATGTAAACTTAAAATAATAACTTGCATTATTTTATTTGGCAGGTTCTGGAATGAGGAAATACTAAATTAGCAGTGGTTATTTCTTCAAATACAAAAGAAAATGCCAGTGTGCTTACAGCAGGAGTAGGATCTCTTTAAAAGGGTAGCATAAAGAAAATCTTTCACCCTTTTTCTTTTTCAGTCTCATTCTCTGTCTACACGAGATCACAAACTTTAATGCCATTTTCACCTGCTACAAAACACAGATCTTTCTTTGGGTAGGAAAAGCAGAGGGGGAATCAAACCCAGCCCAAAAGGCTCAGTGATGAGAACAATATTCTTTCAAGTTCAATTATATAGCTGTGCCTTCAGAACTGAGCAGACTTTCTCAGGATCACTGGGAAGCTGTTTCATCCTCTGGCCTTTTTTCCAGGCTGTGTTCAGACAGGTGCTGTTGCCTTTCCCGTGATCCACTTAGGGCATGTCAGGGAAGAGATGTTTTCATTAAGTACCTCTGATCACTAAGACTCATTTTTATCGATGGTTTATGGTGCTGCTTTGTGGTTCACCTGATTAAATCCATTCACCCCCTCAAGTATGGAGGTTATTTAAGTAATTGGGTATTATTTCCTCACCTGTTTCTGAGTATCTTGGCTAATGGGAATACAGTTGCTCATTTATGTCAGATGTTAGTGATTGTGTCAGTGATTTAAAAATAGGATCACTTCCTCTTTTAATTTTGTATTTGTTCTTTGTCCTTCTGTGTAATAAGAATGAAGAATATACAGTATTTTAGGCTTTGTTATATCATTTTGAATGGCTTCAGTGGTGGTGCTTCTCAACAATCTAAGTTCATTGGTTTGCAAAGTAATCAATGTGTGCAATATAAATATAACTGCTGTTGCTTTATAACTGAGCCTCTCAAACACTGTTCTGTTTCAGTAACTCTCTGCAGGGAATAATTGTCACAGAGGGGTCTCATTTCCCAGTACAACTTAGAAAATAAGTGAGGTGTTAGGCTGGAAAGCCTCCAGGCAAGGAGAGATTGTCATTGTTGGCTGTGTTCATCTATTGTATGTACAAGGTTGCAGGCAGCTGCCTTGATCACTCCTCAGTCGTTTTGTTGTGATTTTGTTGTGCTTTTTTAGAGCCTGAGTGGTCTTAGTGATTTGAGATTTCCTTTACATTTAACACAGAATGCTGGAGGAGTCGGTAAAATAACTTTTAGATGGCAGAACCAGAAGAATTTTGCGTGAATTGCCATAGGACTTTGCACTTTTTATTGCATTAGTTGCTTCATTTGCTCTTCTCCTTCTTGTAATGCCTAATATCTGCTGGGTAGGAAAGAATGCAGAACAGGAAACCTCTTCTATTCCATCTTGTCTTAATATTTTACTTTTCTTCATTTGTAGTTTTACAGCAGCTTGTTTGTTGAGAATTAGGAGGTAAGAGTTAAGAATGACTGCTTTGCTTTAATGCCAAGTGTTTGCTACAACTCAAATCAGGGTCTCTGAAACATGACTGCTTTTCCGTTTGGAATTTGGAGAAGCTGTTCTGAGAAACACGAGGTTCATTGTGGTTCCTGAAAATGGTGGTTGGGTTTTTTCATGTTCTGCATAAAGGTCTGAGGTTTCTGCTGCATTAATTGAGGCATAATGTTCAAAAAAACTACCTTAATCTAAATCTCATCATCACTGTCTTGAAGTGGCAACGTTCATGCTCAAGTTTATATTTAATTCCAAATGGCTACTTTTTAGAAAAAGGGTCACAAGCCACTAAATTACTCTTATGAGAAACATTGGTTTGTCTTTTTCTTGAAGTCCAGGTGTGGTTTGTACATCTGTGGCTGCTGAGATTGAGTCGTACATGGTTTTGTGTAATCTGTGTAATTAAACTGTGTATTATGATCCAGATCCTGGTCAGTGTCCAGTATTGAATATTCCATGCCTCAGAGTAGCTGATGTGTGTTAGTGTGTGGCCATATGAAGTTTTGCAATACAGTTGCATAAAAATAATTTTGATTTAAGGCTGTTTAATTTACCTGCTTGCAGATACAACTAATCATCCTGCCTTTCTATCTGGCTGTCATCTTTTTCTCTGTCAAGGGTGGTAGACAATGGTTGGGATTTAGGTGTTTTGGCTTGGGGTTTTTGTGGTACTCATACTTTTTTTCTGTTCTTTTTTAGTTTGTGAAATAATATTATAATGATGATAATACTTGCCCAAAGCATTCTTAATTGCAACTGGAATACAATGCCTTTTGCTTTCCCTAGATGTGGCTGTACAATAAAAGCAGTTCTTTCCAGACAGAGTTACAAGTTCTGTTTACTACTGAGATATAATGTAGATCTCTTTACAGAACATGTGAGCAAACAGAATGGAAAGGCTGAACTGTTCCCTGCACAAATGGGAGACTTTGCAGCACTCTTGCTTCATTTGCTAATGAAAGTTTGAAGGCATTTACCTGTCAGGAAAGAAAGACTCATAATAAGGAGGTTTCTACCGAGTCAGGATTGTTGTCTTTGTAGTCCAAATACATTTATTTTTAATGCAGACTGCAGTATGTCTAGGGAGAAGTACATCGCTCGCAGGAGAGGTTTAAAAATAGTATTGTCAACTTTCTAATGTGTCCTTACTTTCGAGCTTTCAACATCTGACCTAAGTATGCTGTGAATCAAACAAAAATCAAATTATAGCAGCATACCTATTGTCTCCTGCCCTGATGTACTGCAAGGAAACAAAGTAAGGGAGAAATAAAATCTCTTTTTATTGCAGGAAAGTCAGCACTTGAAGGACAGTGCTTCTAGTTGAATGCAAGGAGTGGAGATTGGAGGAATATTTTTGTAGACAAATTCAATATGTTGAGATGTTTAAGTGTAATGCAATTTGAGATAAAGTTCTGTGATTTTTATTGATGAAATACGTAGCTTGCTACAGGAATGCACTATTACCATGGGATGTTTGTACTGCTATATAAAACATTCTGAATGTTTGGAAGTATGATTTATAAGAAAAAGTGTTTTGTTTGACAGACTGGCTTTTTTAATATGCAGTGAAAGCATATTACAAATTAGGCTTTCAACTTCTTTATTAGTTACTGCATTGGAACTGTTTTGACAAAGTTATCATCTAGATTTTCATGAAAATTAGAGCTACTTGTCCAATTCCTTGTGCTTCATAGTGACTATTGAAATATTCTCTGTGAACTGTGAAACTTGATGTCCCCAAGGGAAACTTGAAAGAGCATTTAATAGTGAACCAAGAGATTCATTGAATGCTTTGCAGTTCAGAAGCTGATGGAGGACTTCATTTTGGTAATAGGTACAGCAAAATCTCCAGATGCTTTATTTTTTAAAGATCATTGACAAACAGGGTTTTTTAAAGATTTGGCTTAGTTTCCAACCCATGGATCTGGAGGAAGGGCAGAAATTCTTAAATTACTTTGAAGAGCCATTTTCACTGACTGGGATTTAGATAGAGATTGCATTAATGGGGATGGATACTGGTTTTATTTGGGTAAGTTCATGTATTATTTGCTTCATTGTGAAGGTGCAAAAGAAAGAGATTTCTGTCATTAGGGTTTTTAACATGGAGGAGGAGAAAATGGCAGCTCTGAGGGTCAGTAGGCATTTAAAACCTTTCAGTTTGGTTCTTGGCTATGTTGAAATACAGGCTCTGACAGTGCTCAGGGCTAAGGCGTGAAGTCTTTCTGATAATTAACTGGTGTTTCCAAGTTGTGGAAGTTTCTAGGCTATAACTGATGATAAGCACCATTGTTCTGAGGATGAATACATATCTAAGACTTATCAATATGAGCCCAGAAAGAATACTTGGATTTCACAAGCACTGAAGAATAAACTTTGACCAAATTTACCTTATTGCATTGAAAATCAGCAATAGCATATGAAATGAGTTTTGGCAGAAACTGTTAAAAAAGGCAGCTGAATTGAATTACAGACAGACTTGGGAACCAGTCTGTAAATGGAAATACAAGGTAATCAAGTTGAAACACCAGAAAAAAACCTTTTTCTGTTGAGATGATGGCCCAGAGAGGCTGCAGAGTTCCCATAAACTTTGGAGATATTCAATATGTGATTGAAAATGCCCTGAGCATCCTGTTCTGGATGACCCTGCTGTGAGCAGAGGCTTGGGTTGGATGGTCTCCAGGGTCCCCTTCCAACCTCAGTTATGACTGTCAGTTCCTCAGTCATTCTGGGAACAACAGATCCTCCTGAACTTGACCATAAAAATAAAAAATTACTATTCATCAGTCCAGGAAGCCTCCCACAAGATCTTTATTCAAATTTGAAAGTGAGCTTGAGGCTGTATTTGAAAGCTACATGAGTCAGTTCAGGCCTTTGATAGTTTTCCATCAAAATACATTAATGCATCAGAGTACATTAATATATTAATAAAGATGTTGTTAATTCTCGTATCCTATAATTGATACTGACTGCGAGTCTTAAACACACTAATTTGACACTATGTTTTTGCTGTGGAACATGCTCGTGTTTTAAATCCTCAAACCAAGCGGAAAACCTAATTAATACACAGAAAGTGTGCGAGCTTAACGAACTTGGTAATCTTCCTGAGTTCTCACAGTTAGGATATAAATAAAACTAAGAAATCTTTCCATGTCAGGAAACAGGATTCACAAAATAACTTAAGGGGAAGCAGTCACCCTAAAATACCCAAACTGCAGTTCTCTGTGGAAGAGCTGAATATGAGGGAGGAAATTTTATTATTTTGCATCTCAAGTACTGTGCAGATGAAGTCATTAAGGTATCTGCAATAACAGCTGTATTTTAAGTTAAATAGAAGTTGTCCCACAGGTGCAATTCAATGAACAAATATTTTATTAGGATTCAGTCTCTGATATTTTCCCTTGGTTAGTATGAAAAAGGCAAACCTTTGGCAATCTTTGAGTTTGTTGCTATGATTTAGTATGGAGAAAATTTGATATTTAACTTAGGCAGGATGAGGGGGCATCTGGTTAGCTCTGCATTTTGGGTACAAAGTACTAAATGAAATATTCCATCTCGCATTTAATGATGCGTTATTATAATGAAAAAGAAGTTTGTCAGCTAACTGACTATACCAGTGGAGTTCACAGGGGATAATTTTGCTTCAGATGCAGAAAAATTAGGTATTCTGCAGTTCAGGGTTAAGTCGCACAGAATTAATCCCTCCTGACTAAAACAGGTTTTGAGAAAGATTGCTGAACTCTGGAGGTCTCACTGCCGAGGCAAGAACTGTTCTGTTCGTGGCACTCTCAGCAAGTTCAGGCATGGATGAACGAATTGTCTTTTACAGCTCTTACCGAGCAACGAAAATCAATTAGGAGTTTAAGTGGATCCAAAGAACTGCTTACTATTTCCATGAAAGCAAGTTTTCTCTAACTGGGAATGAGGTATCCAGCCATTCGCTGTTGAATGGGAAATGCTCATTTTCTGTCAAGGTACCACAGTTTGAGAAACATTTCACATGAATTATGTGTAATCATTATTATTTTTAGCTTTGGGAGGATGAGGTGACTGAGATCAGAATTTTGTGCTGATCAGATTATCACATTATCCATAAATTCTGTGATAGATCCACTTTTACCTTCCAAAAGTATTCCAGTTCTGTTTTAGCAGGCAAATCCACATTCTGATGTGTTGAACCTAACTTCTCTGAGCCAGGCTGCAGTCAGGTTTTCTTGATGTTCTCGTGCATCAGGACTTTATATTTCATCTGAGGCAAGGAGATGAAAGCCAGCTGTGCAAAACTGCAGCCTCAGCCAGGAGCTATTTGAGCTGTTCAATGTCTAATTCTGGTAGAGCTAGGATTAAATAAGGCTCTCAAGATGTTTCAGTTATGCTTGACCAGCCTGCGCAGGTCCATTATCTCACCAGTGTACTGGAGGACAGAGTTCTTCTGGGTGCCTCCCTAGTGTTGATAAAGTGTCTGGAGGATTTATGGAAGTTTGGTACAAATCTGTGATCCCCACAAAATTAATTTGGGGATCTAAACACCAGAAATTCACTATTCCTTTACAATGAAAAGAACCACATATAATGCTTAAATATTGTCTAAAGAATTACTTAGGTATACACTTGTAAGAGTAAGCTCTCTAGTATTGCTCAGCAATTGCTGTAGGCTTGGCTTACAAAAGGAATAAATTTCTTTATATTCAGTGATAGTAAATAAAATGAACTTTGATTCTGAGTCAGTTGTGTATTTTTGGTTTAGAAAATTTTCAGGAATGCTATGGAGCTCCTTCTGTGTCTACTGGTTAAGCTTTTTTAGGACATGAGGTTGGTGAACCTTCATGATTCTATGTTTGTATTCCCATCTCCTAAATCTGATGGCTTCAACCAAACATGCCAACAATATCCAGGCCTACCGTGCTAGTGGAAAAGTTTTATATTTGTATAGCTCTGTTCCCCAAAGAACTTGGCATGCTTTACAGCACACCAGCTCTGCATTTCTACTGCAGACTACATCCACTTACAAAAGATACACTGAGCCTTGAAGTTCACAACCTCAAGGAAATTCCAGCTCTCTCGTTTGTGAAAAGAAGCTGCTTCAGAGCCCCACGGTTTCCCTTGTTGCTTTTCTCAAAACTTATTATCTCGAGAGATTAATGTTGGAGAGAAGCCTGGGCTCCAGTCCTTGTTCTTTTTGGTAATTGGATGCTGAGTTCTGTGGAAGGGGTATCTGATCTCACCTGCCCAGAGTGCACAGAGAACACATTATTCAGCAAGCAGAGAAAGAGAGTGGATCTCACTGAATGTTTCTCTCAGGGCTTTCAGGCATTCAGGACTGCAGCCTTACTGTGGAATGGTAATCACATTCAAAATGCTGTTTTATGGTGAGGAACAGTAGAGGGAGAGAAAGCAGCAAAACCAAAAGAAAAAGCAGAAAGAGTGGGGGAAAACCTCCCCAAAATGTTGAGGTCATGAACAGATCATTTCAGATCTTTGTCTACAGAGAGCAAACAGATGCTTCAAAAGATAGCAGGAACTCTTATAATATATCCTGCATGTTTATAGCAGTCCCTGGAAAGTGTCTGTTGCAAAGATATGTGAGTTAGCTTGTGTCCTGTTTGTAATTTTAGCCAAACTTACACTTGTTTCATAGCAGAGTGTGCTGCAGGTTCAGGAATGCAGCAGAGGTGTTTGTGTTGGGCTCTGTATCGACACAGGCACCCATAGAGTTTGGTTCTTCTCTGTCATATCTGAGCAATTCACTTCCTTCAAAAAACAGGGGTTTGTTTTTTCAATTTTAAGTCAAATTTATTTATAAAACCTTTTACACCTATTATTCATTAGTCTTTCATATTTCAGCTTTAATTATGAGAGATAGCCATGATTGTTTTTGCAGTGTTGTTGTCTTGCTTTTATAATTTAATCCACATAACACTGTAAGCATTCATATCTTCTTCATTTGGTTGATCTAGCTAAGTAAGTCAGTCTCCTTTCATCACTTCAGCTATCCATTGCGTAGTGCACTTTGCCATTTTTTCCCTTTCTGCCTTGTTCAGTGTGGGTTCCTTCTTCTCAGATTTATTCAACTAGTATTTTATATACATTTTAATAGGTTAGTGCTATATAAGTGATACTTTCCTGTCTCATCTGATCCATTTCCAGACTTTATTTTCACAGATGGTGAGAGGCAATTTAGTAGCTCTCTGCTGGTGACAGAGGAAAGTCCTACTTGTCTCCCTCTGTTTAGGTTCCACTGATTCTGTTTTTGTAGGGCTGTTCAACAGGCTAACCCAGAACAAGGGATAAACACGTGAGGAAATCTTTTTTTAATTGTGAGGGTGACCAGTGCTTGGTTGCCCACAGAGATGATGTAGTCTCCATCCTCAGGGATTTTTCAAAAGCCTTCTGGAGATGGTCCTGGGCAGCTGGCCTTGCTTGAGCTGAGGGGATTGGTGATCTCCAGTAGTTCCTGTCCAGCCTCCTGTGGTCTGTGGTTCTGTGGCACATTTCCTCAGTCTTGTTTCTTTTGATGGGCCTCGCTCTGCTCTGAGTGAGAATTTATAGAGCTTGGACTCCAGGGAAGAAAGAAAAAATATTCTCATGGTGATATTTTTCATTTATGAAATGAATGATTTGTACAACCCCTGTGTCTGTCTCCCCTCATCCAGTTCCTTTGAAATTTCTCTGACTAGCAGGTGCTGGTTTAAGTTTTTTGCACATATTCAAGCACATCCTGCAGTTGTTTCCTAAAATCTTCCAGTGTGTATTTAATTGTACTCACTTAGATAAGTCTGTGGGAATGGGGCTGAATGCCTCTAATCCTGGTGAAATGAAAACGGGATGGGGACCTTGGGGATGTGTTTGTTCCTGACAGATCTGGTGGTCCAAGTGGCCCTTGGATTCCCACGAATCCAGCAGCTGGCATTCAGCACTCCACTCTGAACTCCACAGGTCTTCCCTGTGTAGTTCTGCTGCGAATGTGCATGGAAAAGCAGTAAAGTGATCATTGTTGTTTTGATAAAATGCCATTACTTGTGAAGGGCCTAAGAAATTGCATAATGTGAGTGGCTTTGTTTTTTAAATTGTTGTCTTTTGCTTGACAGGGCTTTTTTTACACACTTGAGAAGTGTAAGTGGTTTGCTGTATTCTAAATTATTCAGAAATTATTAGTATTATAAATAGACACCAGTACAGGAGCATTTATAGATTTAAGATATTGATGCCTGGTGTGTACTAATATTGTGCCAGTATGAATTGCTTTTCATGCAGAAAAAATTAAATTATTATAACTCTTCCCTTTTCAAAAACAGGATGCTCATTTTGAAGATCAAATTGCAGTTGTTTATCTGGGTCTCTGTAAAAATGAAAAGGCAACATAATTGTTTTACTCAGCTTTTTCTTGTACATTGTCTAGTTCACACACAAACTCTTAATCATATCTATTACATGCTTTTTAATTAAGGGAATTGACTGATAGTAAAGAAAGAAAAGTAGAAGTTGATGATTGAAGTGCAGTTCACAGAAGATGGTATTCCTGGTGAATTCTGCATCTCACTACTTACAGTAGTAAAAAGCTGTAAATAATGTATTTAGGTGGAGTTTAATTGCATATGATGCTCCTACCTGGTCTGTTGTTCCAGGACAAACTTAAGAGTCCAAAGACTGACCTTTTGCAGGACTTTACTGAATTCTCTGCAAGTGCAAAGTCCCAGGTTTGGTGCTGTAAGTTGACTCCTGTAAAACTGAAAAAAGCCTTTCTCCTTTGTTCATAGTGGAATACTGTCAATCTTGTTGCATGAGAAACACAAATAATAATCTTCAGCTTTCTAGAAAGTAGTTTCAAAATGAATGGAACCTATGACTATAAAAGCCATATATTAGGCGTGGATGTATGGAGAAGTGTGACAGTAGGTTTGACAGTATGGTTTTTATGGGTTTTGACCTGTGTGTTTGTGGCCTGGGCAGAACTGAGCTGAGTTTGCCGGGTTTGTGTGACTAGGTTGGAATCTTGCATTCAGTTTGTGTTTATAGTTTTCATGATTCTAGTGTTGTCTTTCTTTGTTTCTTTTTTTTTTTTCATTTACCTGAAGGTAACTTGTCTGAATACATTTGTCTTTGGCAGAGCAGAGCAAAAAAATACACCTCTCTTTTTAAATCTATTCTGCTAAGTAGACAGTGCATTTAAAAACAAAACAAAACAAAAAGATAAAATGAACCAAGGGAGGAACTCGTAGAATTTATCTTTCTGCCAAATACATTTGTCACAAACATGAATAGTCAGAAAGCTTTCTTATCAAGACTTACATGTGTTAAAAGAAAAGCACTCCCACTGGGCAGGATCTACTGATCCACACGTTGGAGCCTGAGGTGCACTTGAGCTCCCACAGCTCACCAGTTCTGCAGTCTGCCCTTCTTCCTCAGTTTCAGAAACTTCAATTTTCAAGCACAATCATATATTGCTATTACAGGATTAGTTTTACTTATTTTCTGTTTTGCTAAAGTGCTAACCCCTCCCCTCCCTCCAGGTGCCCACTGGGACAGCTTAAAAAGTGTGTACTCACTTAGGTCCTTGTAGATGAAGGGTGAGGGCTCTTGGAGCTGTGTATAATTGCAGAAATGCTTGTATCACTCAGATTATGTTAATGCTAAAATGATTATGTGCACTTTAGCTGAATAGTTGTCTAATTCTTCCAGCTGTGCCTTGACAAATTACCATAGAAATAACCATTAATTATCTGATCTATAAAGGGAGAAATCATTTGATCTTTTTCCAATTATTACTGAGTAATTAAATGATAAATTACCCACATGTAAACTAATCTGCATCTAACAAAACAGTACCAAAGATTGCAAGGCTCTTGTAATGTGGTACTGGCGAAGTGAAATGGGGGCTGGTGTTAAAAGAGCTCTATCTCATCAGCATTGTGAAAAATGTGGGGTAGAGTCTATGTGGAAAGTGAGGAGCAGGGAGACTTAGAAATTTATTTCTGCTCTAGATATTTCTCAACTAGATTTGCTGTTCATATAAAAAAATTATGTTGGACTTACAGACTTTTATTAATAACTTTTATTTTATTACCTACCCATTATATAACTACAAGGATATAGAATCCTGGAATGGTTTGGGTTAGAAGCGACCTTAAAGCTCACAGGGACACCTTCCACTGTCCCGCATTGCTCCAAGCCCTGCCTAACCTGGCCTTGGCCACTTCCACGGATGAGGCAGCCACAGCTTCTCTGGGCAGCCTGTGCCAGGGCCTCTCCACCCTCACAGGGAACAATTTCTTCCCACTATTCCCCCTTGTCCTGTTACTCCAGGCCTTTGTAAATAATCTCTCTCCATTTTTCCTGTTTCTCTCTCCTCCCCTCCTTTTAGGCACTGGGAGGCCCCAGTGAGTTCACTGCAAAGCCTTTTCTTCCCCAGTCCGAACAGTCCCAATTCTCCCATAGGAGAGGTGTTCCATCCCTTTGATGGCCTCCTGTGGACTGGAGACACTGAATGTGTTACAAAGTTCCTGTGTCCCATAGGAGATGTTGTACAACTGCAGTATGTAAAGTCAATGCTGTTTATTCGTTATAAAGTCTTTCTATGTTTTAACAATTAAGTTTCTTTAACACAGACTGGTTTTGCTTTAATGTGAGAATAAACTAGGTGTAAGCTGTACTTCGTGATTTTAAAATTGGGATCCAGAGAGTTAAATATCCAAGCTCCCTAAAGAGGTTCTAAAGGATGTTAAAAGTGTGATGGGTAAGTGTTAAATCTGTTATTGGAGAGAGCCAGGGAATAAGTTGTGCTTTCAGAGACCAGCAATAACCAGGAGAGGTCTGACACAGCCAGCAAGGCACTGGAATGAATACACAGCTCAGCACACACTGAGCAAGTTGACACAACTCAGGGTAGAAGAGGCAGAAGAACTATACAGATGTCACTGGGACTGAAACCTGTGATGGCTTATTCTGCCAGATCTGTAAGCCTGTCTGCATACCTTACACTCCACATTCCTGACTGCCTTTGAAAAAACATCCTCTGTCATATCTGAGTGGAGAGTTCCTTTGTAAACCAGAGGGAACATGGGAAGGAAAGACAGCCTTGCACTTGCTTTGTTTTTTTTCTTGCATCCCCTTTCAGCTCTGGTTGGAGGTCGGTCGTGCCTGCTGCTCCTGTGCCTTTGAAGGCAGCAGAATTCCTCGGCTGGGGCTCAGCTGTTTGCTGACACTGCTTACATCTTTGTGCTTCCATATGTGTATAAATACATATTCTGTATACTGCTCGATACACAATTGACTCACTGCCACGTCCCTATGCATATAATGATAGCAGCCTATTATATATACACTGCTGAGGGGTGCAGTGCTGTAATTCCTGCTGGCTTTCCTTTAAATAGTAATAATGTGAATAATGGCTCTTTAATCACCTACTCCTCTTGGCAGCTGTTTCAACAGAAGACTTAAAGGCATAAAGTGTTCCTGTAAGATCCTGTCACAGTTGTTTTGCAGGTGTTAAAGACCCTGATGTCATATTTTACCAAATGCCTTGCGGTTGTCTCGGTTTGTAAGTATGTAAAGCTCCTCAGAAACTGAAAAAATGATGTATTTCCAAGCATAAGGAGTGGCTTAAAAGACTTGAGCCTGTCATTTGAGTAGCATTTGCCAAGACTGGAGTTTAGACACTTTGGTAGCTAAATGAGAAAAGGTCTGTGATGGAGAAATTCCCAAGGGGCTTAGAAAAAAGAATTAGGTTTAAATTCTGTTAAAATTCCATCTTCTGTGTTGCTTTGTTTTGTTGCAATAGCTTCTATCTCTACTTTTTTTTCTGCTGATGGGAGGTGGCTTTTTTATTAATATGCTACTGCCTGTGGGGAACCAATACATATACTAACATCTATTAAAAATAATTTCAGGGCTCACCCACGCATGCAGTAATTAAGATTGTGAGCATTCAAGGAAAATGAGTGTATAATATCTTCATTAAAGTGGGATAATAGAATTTTACTTACCGATTAGATAATTCTAAGACTTTAGAATGTTAAATTTCCTTTTCATTTTCTTTTTATTGATATCGATATGGTTCTTTTGATAGCACATTGCCTTGTTAATGCGAGTTTTGGTGGGGTAGGAAAATGTGGAAAATCTGAAAATCTAATAAATTTTAAAAATTCTGTTTGTGTTGGTAGACTGTGTTTTCTAGGAAGTCAGTTACTTGCCCAAGAAAAACATTTGGCTTCATGAGAGTGAAGAAAATAGTTTCTGTACTACACTGTATTACCTTGGTTTTGTCCTCTCATTAACTTCAGAGGTACACTGAAGTTTGTCGTCTGAATCTTGTTTGTTTTTTTTCTGGTAAATTCAAGCTCCTATTCATGTTACCTTGAAGCTGGCCTCTGTTCTGAATCCTAGTAACACTGACAGGTTTTTGCAGTGAAATACCTGGGCTGGAGTTTCCCCAGGTCTGTTCAGCCCTCTGTGTGTTCACCCTGTAGCAGTTCATGTGTATTGTGCTGTATAGTTTCAAATAACTACGCTTTCACCAGTTAAATGTATGGCTACAAGTCAGAGATAACTAGAAATACATCTACCTTGCCTCCAGTGATTGCTGGATTTGGTACTCTGAAGGAAGCCTGTGTGGAAGAGGGTGATTTGAATACCAGTGGAGTGAATTTTAGATTGGGGTGTTTGATTGGTGCCCATTTTCTTGGGTAACCTATTGTGAATCCTTTACACTGCAGCTCTTCCGGGCTCTAAACTGACAAAGCAAAGTCCCTGATTGTACAGATAAGTTTAAAACTGGCCCCAGCCTTTACACATAGCGCTGCCATAATAGCAGAGTTTTCACAGTGTCCCAGCTCCTGCTGCTGCCCAGCATTGAAAGGTCCAGTGTCAGGCAGAACTATCATTTCCAGTCTGCTGGATCATTCTCTGAGTGCTACTGAATTTTCCTGAATTTCAGTGTGGTGGGATTTAATCGCAGTCCACAGAAGGAAATCCTCTAAATTCAAGTCAGGGCTCTGTTGCTGCAGGACAAAGGCTCATCTGTGGATGTCTCTATCCTCCAGCACGGGCAGCTCCGAGTGCTCCCCTCCCACTCTCTGGCAGCTCCCTCTCTTCTCCTGCTGCCTGGAGTTCCCACTTCCATGTGTAGATCTTGCTTCTGGCTCTCCTGCCCTAAACACTCAGATGCTTTCAGCTCTCATCCTGTCGTGTTCAGACTGGGCTGATCAGCACTTTCTTGGGGAATTTACAGCTGTTGTTTCCTTTCCTGGGCAGCAGTCATGTTCATCCTTAGTGCTTGGCAGGGTTTGGCACAGAACTGGCTCTAAAGGGCAGCAGTCACTCCAGTGGGTGGCTTCAGCTCTTTCTCATCCCAAGATGTGTGTGAGTGCTCAGTTTGTTTGGCAGAACTCATCATCTGTTCTGAGCTGGTGGAAGCAGCTGCTCTTTGGGTTGAATTTTAGCGGTATTTGCTGAATTTGGTGCCTCCAAATGAATCCCATTGGACTCCTGGGCATGTCAGCAGAGATGCACAGAGGTTTGCGCTGCAGTGCCCTATCCCAGACAGAAACCTGTGAGGACATGCTAATATATGCCCAGCATGTCTGGATTTTAGAAATCTTGATGCCAAGCCTTTCATTCTGACAGCATTTAGGCCAAGACGAGTCCAGGTGAATCAGGAATCCTAATTTTGTATACAATATGCACAGCTCAGGCTCTGACAGTTCTCTCTTTAAGGGAGATTTCTGTGAGTCTCATGAGCCCTCACATTCTGTATCCACAAATGTACTATCCATCTTTAATTTATATATGTAATTACCCAAACTCTAGATTTATAAAAGGTATTAATCAGGAAAGTGCAGGTATTGGATTTTGTTGAATTAAGGTAATCTGTTAATTGATTGAAGATGATTCACTGCAAGTTGTGGTGCTGAACTCAAGATATACTTTACAATACTTCACTGTTACAATGATTTATGGACTTGTCATTTTATCTTATATGAGGAATTGGGTAAAGTGACCTTGGAAGGATATTTTCATGATTGTTTTCAATACATAAGGGGAAAAAAATTACCCAAAGTGCTGCTACACTATAGAAATAATTTAGAACTTCAAAAGTGTTGTCAAATGTCTGTGCTGTAAACAGGATTTAGACAGATATAGTCTGCATAAGGAGATTCTGGCTTTTCACTTCTTTGAACATTAATAAAACCTCTCTGAGTCCATTCCCCAATTTAAATAATGAATGAGCTATTTTCATAGCTTTGTCTCCCATACATACCCTCAAGTAATCTGTCTTATGCACTAAATAAAAGCTGGGAGCATTTTTTGGTTTATTTCTTAATGTCATAGGAATTACATTTTTATGTGCCTGTGTCCACACTCCCAAGGGCATGTATTAATACTTGGAAAATGTCTAGGAGCAGTAGGCTGCTGCACAGGAAATGGGAATGCCATGTCCTTTGTTATTTCTTTGAATGTGATAGCAATTCCAAGCATAGTAGCAACAGAAATATCCTTTACTTCCCTTCTCAGAACTGCCTTGAAAGAAACAGTTTCTGCATGGAACTGCCTCCCTGGGATAAAGCTGAGGTGCCAGCATACATTTTAGATTCCCAGAGCCATATGTCCACACCAGCCTTAAGTCTAAATGTTTCTGTGTAGTCTGCATAGTCCATATGCAGGAAATGGTATGACTAAAGAAATCAGATTAAATGCCTTTTAGACCCAGATGGCTTTGCTTACTCCTCTGCCTCCTCAATCAATTGATGTGCCTCATCTTCTGTTCTTATTATTTAAAATATCTTGTGCTCTACAGATGCAGTGAAGGGTGCTTGCTATGTTTAGAAGGGCTTCCAACATAATTTTAGGTCTGAAATGATGAGTTGAGTTGAGTTCTTAGGAGAAACAAACAATACCAAGAGAACAGAGTAAGGAAGACCTTTAAGTTATGAACAGTATGTGCTGATGTATCTGCTTAGTGTAGCTGGGATGTTTTAAACTATTGTTGTTTGGGGAAATAAAAGCTTGAGTCTGTGTCCAAGTAGATGTATTGCATACTGAATTTTAAGAAGCAGGATCTGATTTTCCCTCTCTCTCTGTTTTTTATTTTTGTAACAAAGAGGAAAAACAGCCCTTAACTGAGACTGCAGGTTCTAAGTTGATGTAAATCAACACACTTCTGTTGAAGGCAGAGTTTCCAGCAGAAGGTCTGGTTTCCACACCGGTGTGGACCTGCCTGGCTCATGTCATGAGGAAATCTCAAGGAAAATGGATCCTTTTCAAGCGGAGTGGTTGTCCAGCCTACATGAATTGGAGCTTTCCTATGGAGCTGGGTGTCGATGAGGACATGACCTTACAAGGATCACAAACACCTCAAGGGCTTTGTGATGCCACCTCCACTTTTTTCCGTCTCAAACCCCAAACTTCTCAATCCTTTTGTCATTCCCTGCACCTTGTTGAGAGGAAAGAGGCATAATGTTAAAAGCTACAGTGCAGAAAATGCCCAAGTTCGAAGTATCAGTTACTACTCTACAATGTGTGGCTGGAGAGGAGAGTTACTAGGTGGAAGAGAGAGGTCTGTGGCCCACTTTAGTGCCAGACATTGGTTTTCAGTGCTGAGGTAGTCTGTGGTGCCTGTTCAGTTATCAGGCAAGGTGCTATGAGACTTAGGAAGGCTTCTGAATCAGGGTCTGTTGTGTTGTCCTGGATTAAAACCACAAGAAAGAATTCCAGACCCCTGCCATGCAGTGCTGGGTTAAGATGAAGGGAACAGAAGGGGTTGGTATGGTAAGAAGGGTGAGAATCCTCTGTTGCAGCCTTGTACCTGAGACTGGAAGGTTGATATGCTCCATGGGATGGAAAACACTGGCTTTTCTCTGCAGCCTTCAATAGAGGAGTGGGCTTAGTGCCCTTTTCTGAAGACAGAATCCTTTTGTTTTACCCTTTTTATGGAGTTATACCCATGGCATCATCTTAGGATCCCATTTAACCACCATTGTGGGTTAAGAGAGGAAAGTTATCTGTCTCCTGATGAAAACTGCTAAGCTGCTGATGTTCCTTAGGGTTGGCAAGACGTTGCACTGGCATTATGGAACTGCAGCCAAGCATTGTGGGAAATGGATTTGCAGGAGCAGGAAAGAGAACTGCCAGCCCACCCTCCCTGCTGTGTCCTTTGGAAGGTCACTGATCAAGTGATAAACCTGAAGCTAGGCCAATTCAGGTTTAATTTCTTCCTAAATCTCTCCTGTGGAGAGGAACTCTCTTTGTCTCCTACAATCCCTTTCCTAGGCTAGAGAAGAGGGGAATTTTTCCTCTTCATAGGCTTCCATGGGAAATTCTCTGTGGTTTCCAAGTTTCAGTAATTAAAATAGTGCTTGCAAAACTCTCTCTGCAGATCACGTAAGAACATAATGGGATCAACTCCCTACATCCCAGAGGTCCATTGAACTTGGTATTGCAAGTGGAAGTTTTTTCTCAACAAAATTCCATGTCTGAGGCCAAGCTGGTTTAACTGAGATCAAAGTCAAACTACTTGAAGTAGTATTTTCAATTTAGCTCAGCTTGTGTGATGATTCACACACAACAAAAGAATTGGTATCCCTTGAACTTTTGTATTAACTCTCTTCACAAGTAATTCTAGGGTTGATTCTTTTGAATTAATCCAGTAGTAATGTTTAAATTAAATTCTTTAGTAGTGAATCACCATATTCAAGCTACAAAATGGAAATAAGTAGGAAGCCATTAATCTGAAAGGAATATTTATTGAACAGTTACCATTTTCTTCTCAATAGTTGCCTGTGCTTAGCTGAAATTACCTTCTGTGTGCAAGGGCTGTCTCGCTATTTTTTTAAGTGCTATTTTACTTTGAGAACACATCAGTTGTCTTTGCGTAAGTGAATCTGTCATATGAAGGAAAGTGACAATTGCTGTTTTAAGCTAAACTGGTGTTTTAGCTGGTGATGTTTTGTTTTCAGCATGTGTTTTGGAAGAGGCAGAGCAGAACAAATTTAAAAGCTCAGTGATTTCATTAAGAAATATTTAATATAAATACTAGCTTAAGATATTTCAATCTGTTACATCTCTCAGTATTTTTAACATGGGGGAAAATGTACAAATTTTTTTGCAGGAGATGGTGAATTGTGATAGCTGTTAGGAAATTTGCTTTCAGATAAAACATGCTGGTGTGCCTTAGGACTCTGTGCTTTAGGAGGCTACTATATCTCATTTGGATGTTTCCATTATTTTGCAGGTTTTTTTAATGACTTGGGGTTTTTTTGTTTTCAAGAAATACAGAGTCAGTAAGTTGTAGAATAGTCATTAAGTTGTAGAATCATTTGGGTTGGAAAAGCTCAAGTCCAATGGTTGACCCAAGCCCACCACTAAACCATGTCCCTGAGTGCCACATCTGCACACCTTTAAATCCCTCCAGGGATGGTGACTTGAAATACACACTTCTGGTGTTTGCTGTGGTCCTGGTTCACCTCCTCAGTGCACATAATCTTCTCTCTATTTTCTTGCTCTCCCGAGGCCGTGTTCACACTAGATGTTAAAGTGATTAAGTTGGAACGCATTTGTCTCAGTGATAGGGATAGGTATTAAAGCAGCACAGGCTGCAATTCACAAATTAATATCTCACCTTGTTGTCACTGGCACATCCTCCCAGCGAGGGTGTGGTTTACTCAGCTATATGCCATTCAGATGACTTTGTGTCTTCAAGTAAGCTTTTAGTTGAAATCACTAGGATCCAGATACCAGCAGAAGTGAGAAGATAACAAACTGTAATAAAGCTGGATTTTTTTTGTTAGGACTTAGCTCCTGGAAATTTTCTTTATGCTGAGCTCTGAACTCTGGGAATCTGTTCTGAAATGTTCAGCTGAACAGCTGCAGGGATGTGCCCCAAAGAGATCATTCATTGACTTCCTAGAGTAAGATAATTCCACCCTGATGTGCTGCTCTGCATCTCATCTGCCTGTAAAGGATATTTCTCCTCCAGCCCTGTTCCCCACCTGAGGCTGGAATATTGACTTTTGCAGGAAGGATATCCCATTCTTTTTCCTCTGGTATTATAATCCTTTTACAGAGAGGAGGTCTGACACTTCATGCTGCTTATGAGAACAGCACAAATCTCTTTCATTTGTAAGGTTTAGGAAACAAAACACAGAGTTTGAATTTTAACTCTGACACATAAATGTCTCACATGATGCCTGTAAGTTTGAGAATTATTTATCCTGGTTTCAAATGGGTTCGTGAAACTGTGGTGTCTAATTTAGTGTGCATGCAGCAACTGCATTAAAGGTTGCTGAGAGGTGCAGTATTTGGTTCTCATCCAGCCCCAGGAGAAGGTCCTGTGATAGTACTAATAAAACACCCTCTTGTGTTGCATCAGCATTTGTTGGAAAAATAAAATAAAAAACAATCATCAAATTTGTAAATAAAACTACCAGAGAGCCTTGGCTATTTTAATGCCTGATTCTTCAGGACTTTGGATAAGGTTTGTCTTCTTTGTTAGTGGGATTTGTTTTGTTTTGTTTTTTCTTTTAAAATCGAATTTATGCATTTACTCTGTTCCCTGAATGGTCGTATGTTATGTGAAATGAAGCACCCAGTGGTTCTGCTGTTCTTGTTTCCACTACAAACTTCAAGGCTTGGGAGTTACAATTTTTGATTTAGTGTGGAAATTACTTGATTTTTCCATCAGAAAATTGTCCTTGGTTTTTGATTTCATCTGACTTTTTTGGGGGGGCGAATTCTGCTGTCAATATAATGTGTGCCTTTGGCAGTTCTTAAACAAGTTCCTCATAGTTCAGATTGTGAAGTCCTTGAGGCAGATATATTTTTCTTCATGCTCAGGGCCAAATAGGCCATCAGGATTTAACAAATAAATAAGAGTAGTGATTGATTACATTGATAATCTTAATTCCTTGTAGATTTTTTTTTAATGGAGAAACTGAGAAGACTAATTAGGTACATATTTTTACTGTGCTTTTGAGATGTAAAGTAGTATGTAAGTCCCAAATATTATAACTTAAAATCTCCTAGGAAAAAAAGATATTTATCAGGAGCTGTAGCTACATGATGATGAGACATTACACAGCCAGAATTTTTGGAATCTAGCATATTATCTTTTATACCCATAAAGCAGTCTTACAGGAAGGGTGTGAGAGGGCAGTTGTTTAACTGAAATATGAAACAGAAATTCATGAGAGCTCCAAAAGGTGCACAGGTAAAAATCCTTGTGGTGATGTTGGTTGCCAGGAGGTGTATTCTGGAGAATAATTAAACAGGGCTGCAGGAAGAGAGCTCATTAAGTGAGTAGGAACAGGTTTTGGGAACCCTCATTGCTGCCAGGCCTGGGATAGAGGGAAGTATCTCCAAACAGATCGAGCCAAAGAACCCACTGGGTTAGGCTTGGGTGAGAAGGGTGTGGGAAGGAGAGGTATAATCCAACCTTTCTGTGTCTGCACAGGGGTTTTCATCCTCCTTAGTGCCACCACTAACTAAACTGTCACCAGTGGCTGTTCCAGAAGTCACATCTCCTTTTGTGCTGGCAGTGGGTCTTTTTCTGTATTGATGAAGAACAGGAAAAGAGTGGGTTTGCTAATTATTATGTAGACAGCAATTACCTACTATCCTCCTGCAGAGCAGGAAAATGTGCTTGAGCAAAAGCTAAACCCTGCTAAGCCTGCTGTACTGCTGGGCTGCTTTCTTCAGCTTCCTGCTCTTGGCCTTTACACGGCACACCCCTGGCAGGCTGAGGTCAGCATGTAGAGGTGTTTCAGGTAACTTGGTATTTTTGCTGTCCACATGTGTGCACTTTGCTGAGTTCAATCTGTATCTGCTAAAAGCATCCTATGTTACAAATCATGGTGTTTGTTTTCATTTTTGGTATAATGGCTTTGCCCTGAACCATCCAAGTCCAAACCACACCTAAGTTAAGAGTTTATCGGGCAGCTTTACCATGCTCCATAATTCCCAGCATCTTGCATGCATAGAATATTAAAATATCTTTATACTGGAATGGAATTATGGGTGTTTTGGTGTAGAACTATTCTCTGAAAAAAAAAAAAATCACTTCAGTTATGAATTTTGACAGGTGGATTTACTGGAAAGTCACTTTCCAAGCAGCAGCTTCTGCAGGATCACACTTGAGAATAGAAGGTGTTTTATTTCTTTCTCTGTACAGATGAATTTAACTTACATTTTAATACTGTAACATGGCTTGGTATACACTCTCAACTGGAAGGATTGTGAAGACATTTATTTGCACTTGATTTGCTTGGAATAATTTGGCAGCATAGTGCTGACTGTACAGAATCTGATATTTAGCAGGAAAAAGTCATGTCGACCTCTTAGGTGAAGTGAGTGGTTTCTGCCCCAGAGATGATCCTTTTGTGGTGGTGGGTGAGGCCAGGACATCTGCAAATCCAGGTGCCCCTTCCAGCTTTCAGGCTTGATTCTGAAATGCCCTACTGCCAAAAACCAAGAAACTTTAGAAGACCCAGTTTTCTTGTGGCACCAGACCCCTAAAAACTGTGCTGCTAAAAGATAGTACAAAAGCTGTGGAGGGAAGCACTTTTCAGAGAACTGATTGAACAGCAATAATCTATTTACCCTTCTGTGTTGTCGTGATGGGACAAGATCAGTGGTTTGATGTTGGATTGAGTCTTCAGTGTCTGGGTTTGCCCCTCACTCTCAGGTCTCACAGCTATTTTCTCAGTGCTTTTATTCATTTTTATTTCTGGAACACAGCATCTGAAGAGCATTTCTGTTATGTCCCATGAAACATGTACATCAAATTTGCTGTTTGAGGACATTTTAAAATTATTAGTGTAGCAAGAAATCTTCTGAAAGCCTGTTATCTGTCCAAATTCTCCTCCCTGCAAAAATGAACTTCTCAAAGAAAGCAGGTGGGGTGAATTAAATGGCCTCAACCTCATTGTTGTAATGTTGGACTGCAAATATTTCCTTTCTTGAAAAGCATTCTCTCTTCTTCTCTCTTTTTTTATACCTATTCCATTGTTCAAAGGCAGAATGACATAAATAGAAAGAAAAGCTTTGGAGGGAAAAAAAAATAAGCCAGTGATCTTTCAAAGATCCAAGGTCGGAAACTTCAGTTAAAAACATAAAATACAAACAAGCAAAAACCTTGGGCAAAATACAAGGATCCCAGTGCATGGGGGCAGCTTAGGGAGGCATCAGCTGGTGTTGCTGTCTAAAGGAGCAAACCTCTTTCTCAGTCCCTTTTTCCAGCCTCTTCACTGCCCTCACACTTGTTTCGTATAGCTGCACTGTGAACTGGGTCTGAAGGCTGATGGAAATTAAAATCAGTCAAATGCAGCTCAGTTGTTTTAACACAGGAGAGTTCACTGCCCCTGGTTTCCTGTCTTATACCAAACAAGGTTTATACGCAAGGAGGAGTTGAGGTGGAAAAGGAAAAATGGGGCTGCTGTGTTCCCACAAAGTACAGGCTGATTCTGGCATGAGGTATGTCTACAAACAGTTGGGAGAACATCCTAAAAGCCCTCAATTATGCAGAAGCCATAGATCCACGAGCTGTGTATCTGCATTACATCTGGGGGGGTTGCTGTTTTCTTGACTGTTTTACTATGTCAGAGAGAAAGCCTCTTTATCCAGTATTTTCACCAGCAATTTTTGAGGTGCATTGTGGGGCTTGGAATACTTAGAATAGTCTGAGTCCACACGACCAGGTTGTTCCAAGCCCCATCTAGCATGACCTAATAAATCAGCTGAAGAAAAAGAAGCCTCTCAAGGAATGATTGAGCTTGGTGGTTGTGCTTTGGCAGGGAGCAGGATTGGAGAGGAGCAGGAGTGCATGAGCAAAAACGTGGGCTCACGTGGGTTAAAGAGGTAAAATAACAGTAAGGATCTATGCTATGTGCCATAATCTGTCTCAGATACTGTTACTCTTTTATTTTCATTTTATTTCCTATTTAACAGCTCTTGAAACCATGTCTGTTGGTAGCTAGCCTGTGTGCAGCATCTCATACATAATTGGTATATTGATGGGTTGTGTTTCTCTGATTTGAAAGGATGAACATGTTCTTTAGTGGTTTAATCAGGACACTAATGCTATGACAGCATTGATTTAGTAAGGGAATAATCTTCATGTTATGAAGCCTGATAAGACCCTGGTGGTACTATTGCCCCATTAAAGCAGGTAGTGAAGCAGGAAAACAGGTTTCCTTTGCAAAGCTGGCAGTGAGAGTCCAAAGTCAGTGCTGGCCTGGAGTTTGCCTGTAAGCCAGGCTTGCTGAGGTCATTAAGCCTGTGTGGTTGTCCCTATGTGCACACATACACTTAGCTGACAAGAGAATTAAAATACCGAGTATTTCAAGCTAAGTGTGATGCTGACACCCACAAATGTTTGTAGAAGCTCTGTCTGGCCATTGTTCTCCTGCCAGCACAAGGGGCTTAGGTTTTCATTCCATGATTTATTTCTACCTCTGTCTCTTTATTTGTAAGTTCTTCTGGCTGTTTTTAGGATGTTGCTGTCCTAAAACAACATTGTTTAGGTTGCACTTAGTTCTTCAACCTCTCCCAGTTTTACTTATTGCTTAAGCCAAAAAGAGCTGGCAAAGTACAGCTAAGGAGAGCAGACAGTACCAACAGGTTGTGCAGGCATGAAGAATGACTTAAAAACATGAATTCAAAATGTTAAATTTTCATAGATTTTTGATTCTAATTACTCTGCTAATTCAGTGTAAAATTGTTACTTTAGAAGATCTCGTTCAGTGTTGTGAAATGGTAGTGTTCCAGAGGCTGATGTCCACAACAAGGATTCATGATTGTCTGGTTGCTGTTCCTGACCCTGCTGCCAACATGCTGCCTGTCAGTCCTGTGATCTCTCAGTGCCTTCACTCCAAGGGCATGATTTGCTTTGACATAACTGTGCCTCTGCCACCATACATTTCAGGTCCAGGTTTGCAGGTTTCAATGTCCAGAATAATGTCTGGTACATGTGCATACATTTCTCACAACGTTTGGGTTCCTTTTTGTGGTTGTTTTTACATAAGAACACAGAGAGATAATCTGTAGGCTGAATAAATATATTAACAATATTCATCATTGACATAATCTCCTTGCAAGCTAATTGATTTTTGACGTGTTGCAAAACCAAGTTCTTGCTCACTTTTTAATCACTTAAAATATAGAGACTTTGCCTAGACTTTAAAAGATTATTAATGAGTTTCATGATTCTTTGCATGATCTTTGAAAGGTATCTCAGTTTCGTATTGACATTACTTAAGTTATCTTCCAGTGGAATATGTAAACATCATTTAATGCTTGCCAGGGTTTCCAGCAGGAAAAGAGAATTCAATGACTAAAGTTCCAAGCTCTTTGAAGCAGCATCTCCCTGATCCACTGCGCTTTACTCACTTGGGTCCCATTTCTTCAAAGCAAGTAATAAGATAAGAAATCTCCTTTAACACTAGAATGTTTGCTTTAAAATGTTTTTGTCATTTCACCTCTTTCAAAACTGTACATACTTGCAGTGTGTACTTCCCAGACTGGTTTGTGTTGGAAGGGACCTTAAAGACCACCCTGTTTCAACAAGGGCAGGGACACCTTCCACTAGACTGGGTTCCTCCAAGCTGCACCCAAACCATCTTACATTTACATTGTCTGAATTCTGGCTCTCAAATACTGGCGTTTCAGCTGAATTGCTGAGTGTCTGATAACCTCTCCGAACATGGACAGTCTTAGTGTGCTCTTCTGTGTTGAGCGTGCAGTTGAAATGTGGATAATAAATATAAATGGGACACAGATGTTTTCAGACTGTGTGCTTTGTGTTACAGTGTCAGATTTTGGCCAGAGCTGCTCTGCAGTAACCAGCTGTGGCAGATAATGGAGTGCATGGCTTCCTACCAGTGCTCCTGGATATCTGACATCTCATAAGTAGTGCTTGGGCACAGGTGAGCACTGAAACCCAACCAGTAATGATTCCAACTTCCACTCTTCTTGCACACCCAGGAGAGAGTAACCCCATCCTGTTTGCAGGGAGTTGAGGCATTTCTCAGGAACCTTTCTATGGTTTGCTGAAGAGGGCTTTAAAATCCAGATGATGTGGTTGAAGTGGTGGTAAGTCACTGTATTGCACTGCAGTTTTTAAACTGCTTGTTACTCTAGGGTCACTAATATTTAGTCCAGAATCATTACTATATAGTCCAGGATAAATCTCCCAGTCAAGAAAATGGTTTCAGCTGGACTTCTGATAACTTCAGACTGTAATTTTAAACATCAACACCCCAACACTTCATGTGAGAAATAAACTACAGGCTACTTTTTTTACAGCAGTTAACACATTTTTAAATGATCATAACTGACTTGCACTTTTCATATCTATGTAGTTGTTCACACCCCTGCAAAACTGAAAGCAAGTCACCCAAATGTGAGATACGTATCAAAGCTCTTCTGATTATTGTAGACAGCTAAAGCATAATGTGAAGACATTATCTTATGAACAGTTGGCCTCTCATGTTTTGTTTCCTCCCATGTGTAAAGCGTTTTACAGAGCTAGCAGTTCTGCGGAGTCTGAACTTGCTCTTAATGAGAGGAGAAGCAGTAACACTTTCAATGAGAGGCTCCTATCAGTCATGATAACAAAATGTGCAGATGTTCTTTATTAAGAGCAGAGTAATTGAACTGTTTTCCTTGTATCAAGTACAAGTGGAAAAAAAACCTGCTGTAGTTTAAGCCTTTTTAATACCATGTTATCAATAGCTGAAGTCAGTTCTTTTGTTGTATGGGCTATTTAGCAGGTGGTTTATTGTGACACAAACCTCCCTAAAGATATTTTGATATGTTTGTGAACTATGCAGGAGACCTGGTGGCAGACCAGTTCTCTACTGCCCCTGTATTTGTTGTCCAGGAGAAATCCCAAGATTTAAATAAATAATGCCTGATGTCCAAGGCCAGTTTGGACAGGGTTTGGAGTAACCTGGACTAAGGGAAGGTGTCCCTGCCCATGGCAGGGGGTGGAACTGGATGGTCTTTAAGGTCCCTTCCAACCCAAAGCATTGCAGTGAGGCAGATGAAGCACAGTGACACCTTGGGAGTGTGTGGCAGTATTTTTCAGTATACAATATGAATACAGGGTTCTTTCACTGTAGTTTTGGTAGTTATCTATTCAGTTTGCTTTCTGCCTCATTTGGAAGTCCCGAATTTGCAGTTGATTTATATATTGTCAACAGCACGCAAGCTTTCTTTGGCACCCTTGGTGCCAGCCCACTGCCCATCTCCATGGCCTGGGAGTCCTTCCAGCACTTCCCATCACTGGGGCAGGTCTAGGCACAGCTTAGACTTAGACAGCTTAGCTTAGCTCCCTGGAAGGTCCTCTCCTCCTTGCTGCCAGTCCATTTTTGTGAGTAACACGTGGTAATAATGCCAAAGCTATGCTTGTTTCAACAGCACAGCTCCCTCAAGAGGGAGACTATGTACAAACATCTACATTCAAAGTCAGCTAAATGTTGTGAATTTGGGCTGGGCACATTGGCAAACAAATCTGGGAAGCAACAGTTTGACTTGGGCTAATGGAGATACATGTATGAATATTTATTGTACAAACCATTATAAATCTTAGAGTGGCCATTATCTTAGAAAAATTCTCTTTAAATTTCATAATCATACCTTTTTCTTTAACACTGGAAAAGAGAGCCCACCACTATTGGATCTGGAGTTAAACTGTTTGAATGATTTGCAATACAGGAATTTAAATTCAACGCTCTTCCCTATTTTTCAAGCGGAATTCTGGTAGTTATGATTTGTGTGGTGACACCATTAACATGCAGTTTGAAGTTAAGAAATAAAGTGAAATTATGATCCGTGAAGGATGTCAGTATTTCAGGATTTTTGATGAACTCTTTCTGAGAAGAAATCCGAGTTTATGGCATTCACTATGAAGTAAGAGGCAGCTGAGCTGCTGTGGAAGTGCAGACTGGCTCCAGAGTGATTCAGTGGGTAGGCAGGGCACTGAGGAACTGCATGGGCAAGGTAGGGAGAAGCAACTGAAAATTCATGAAAGATTTTTCCTGTCTTTGATCAGCACTTTGCTGAATTGATGTTGCTTCCATGGTGTGTTTAGAGTTGGAGAAGCTGGGATAAAATGAAAAAATACATTTTTCTCAGCAAATGTGTGCATTCCTTTTTGAAGGAGAGGCATTTTCTTTTCTTTCAGTGCTTAGCTCTTGGTATGTGTGGAAGAGCTCATCGTAATTCCTCTCAGTAGCTGTGTTGGTAGCACTGGGGGAATTGCTTAATATGCACACGATGTTCATCTTGCTGCTGCCTCTTCCTTCTCTGCACAAAGTCTTTTGTGTCTTCAGAACCTGAAAATGGAGGCTCATTCTTACTTGTTTCCACAGCCCTGTGTAAACTGGACTACCTGGTATGATTGGGCCACAGCCTGACAGAGAGAAGTAAAAAAGCAGACATGGTAGTTTGAACTAGTTTTAATTCATCTTTAAGCACAACTTAATTACAAATACCTTCCCGAGTCTAAGTAGCAGCTTCTTTCCTTTTGTGCTTGCTCCATGTGGGAAATATTTAAGTAATATGTAACTTTTTTTATTAAAAGCTGTTTCACAGTGTCATATCAAGGCAAACTGCAGAGGCGCTGCATGAATCAGAGCTGCTTGATTAGGCTGACATCCTATATCCTTGAACTGGCAAACACAGAGAAATCTTTCCAGCCAGATTATTTAATAAGTAATGGTTTAGATAATGTAAATGTATGTATTAGCATCTGGTGCAGCACTAAAATTTATGGGCAGTTTAGCTTTGGGAGCCAACAGTTCTGGAAACTTAATATTGTCATTCTTCATAATAGCTACTAGGAATGCTGTGCACCAAAATCCAGCCCTAGAAGATGCAGGCCATGGTGGGAGAAAACTGCAGTTTCCTCCCAGGAAAGATTTCAGGGCTTGGGGATTGGTACCAGCTGGGGGAAGCTTCTGGTCCTGTGTCTTGCAGAGTCACTGAGCTCTAGAGATCCTCTGCTCAAAGTGGTGATTGTGATGAAGACTTCCCTGGAATCTGGACATCCAGCACAATGGACAGGCTTAGGACATGGCATGCCCTGGGAGGGCAAATTTTTGGATTTGTAGGAGGGATGGGCTGGATAATAACCCCAACTTCAGGCAAAGCAAAGGAATGTATTTGAAGCCAAGCTTGTGGCTTTGCTATGCTCTCTGTCAGGGCATGTGCAAACAGGATTTCTGGGTCTCAACAGCACGTGTTCATGTATGCACATTGTTCCTATTTCCATGTCAGGGAAGTGTTTTCTGTGCCTTTGTGGTGAAAACCTCATCTCTATTTAACAAGCTCTCCTGCTGATAGCTTTGGTCCCAAAATCAGGTAGGAAAGTGGGTGGGAGCTGAATATTGTTACTTATAAAGGAAGAAGAAAAATCTTCATATTTTATAAAATAAGTTACCTTGTCTTTGGTTATGTGTAGCAGTTGGTTGAGAATTGTCTGAAAGAATTCACATAATAAATTATCCCCTTTGATGTTTCATCAACAGAGGGGTAAATAATCAAAGGAATGGTCAGCCTCAGAAGAACCTTGTTTATGTCTGTGCTCATGGTTCAGTTGACAGAGGATATATGGACTTGTGCTTGCAAAATATTCTGGTTTTACACCTTTTCTTACCTGACCAGGAGGTTTTAACTATTCCCTGTAAGAATATGCTAATGAATTTTCTATTAACTTAATCCTTTTGGATGGAGGGAGGAAAGAATAATGCTGCCTTATTAAAGGAACGTAGCATGATTCATATCAGTGCTGCTTGAGAAAACAGCCTTTCCAAAGAGAGAATCCAAATCAAACCTTACTTCCACTTTAAATCTCTGACATTTTGAGGAAAGGAAGAAGACTGAGTGTTAATCTCTGGTGCTGTACCCAGCCCTGTGGAGAATCTTGATTTGTCCTGCCTCATAAATGGCACAGCAGAGTTCAGCCTCAGTCACTTCATACATGCTCTTAAATCACCATTCACTACTCTGAAAGGTCATGTGAGGGAATAAATGCAATTTCTACTGTGTGTTCATGGTCTCAGGTTGAGAATCCAGTTAAATATTGACCAGAACAAAATTAGGAACACTTCCACTGGAGACAGCTGAGTAGTGCAGGTGTTTGTGTGAGTCCTCAACAGCTGCAGTCTGAAAACAGAGCCATGTACAGGAGCAAGGGTTAATCTTGGTTAACTGGTGTGCTCTGCAGCAACACTACACAACAGACATTTACCTCTCAACTTGTGGGTGTGTGGCCTTCACCGAGGTGAAATTAATGTAGTCCCTACATTTAACACACCAGCCAATGGCTCGTGGAATGTGGCAGTCGGTGACTTCTGTGCATGGGGATTCCTCAGGGAAAAGCCAATTGACTTTTTTTTCCTCCTGATTTGGGTTATTTTGCTCTCTCTATTTTTTAGGTTTTTTAATAGAAAATAAAAATCTAGTTTGCCAGAAAGTTATTTCAGGGAATTGATAAATGAAAGAGAATACACTGCAGTACAAGTTCTTCCTGGCTAGAAACACACATGGATATTTGCACTGGTTTCCCAAAGACTGGAGTAAGCACCAATGTTAGGCATTCTTTAATAATGTGTGATACTTCATTTATCTATTTTGTTCCCCTTAGTAATAAGAAATCGTTTCCTTAAGTGTGATTATTTTATTTACAGTTTTTCACTGATCCACAGTTCCCTTCTAAAGCTATGGCAGAGGAGAGAGAATGCATTTTTCATGTTTGCATTATTTTCTTTTATGATTAACTAGAAACCTAGACATCCAGACACAAAATCATCCCTTTCAGGAATTTGATTAATGCATTTGTTTCTGCATGTATGCTCCTAATGTCAATAATTTCATCTCCACTTTTGAAGATGTCAAGATGTGATGATGGATACAGCTGTTAGCATTGAGAAAACTACTTTAAAAGTGGGTTTTTTGTATCTGCTCACTGCTCAAATGGCTTCATATAATCTGTTAATTCTCAGAAACAGTTGCGAGTTTAGCTATGTGCAGTTTAAAATTAGCAGCCCTGAGTTCAAGACACAACTTTTAAATAGTGATTGACATTTTGTTTTATGAGGACCTTAGTCTCAAGAATAGAATTAGTGCAGGTCTGTGGCTGTGAGGGGTTTCTTAAGACATTTTGTTGGGGGCTACACAGTGTCCACTTCATAGTGGGTGAAGATGAGGGGTAATCAGGAAAAGAAGGAAAGATATGGCATGTTTGGGACTGAGCTGTAACCAGTCAGGAAATTTATAGACATGGGAACACATAGCCATGGAATGGCCTGGGTTGGAAGAAACCTTAAAGCTCATCTCATTTCACTCCTTGCTGTGGGCATGGGACACCTCCCACTATCCAAGGTTGCTCCAAGCCCCATCCAACCTGGCCTTGGACACTTCCAGGGATCCAGGGGCAGCCACAGCTTCTCTGGGCAACCTGTGCCAGGGCCTCACCACCCTCACAGGGAAGAATTTCTTCCCAATATCCCACCTAATCCTGCCCTCTGGCAGTTTGAAGCCATTGCCCCTTTTCCTGTGACTCCAGGCCCTTGTCCAAAGTCTCTCCCCATCTTTCTTGCAGACGCTCTTCAGGTACTGGAAGGCCACAATTAGGTCACCCCAAAGCTTTTCTTTTCCACTCTGAATAAGCCCATTTCTCCCAGCCTTTTCTCTGCCTCAGTTGTATGAAAGTGAGGAGCTGAAAATGAGTTGGTAGCTGAACTTGCTCCTGTGTGAATAGTCACTGCTCCTGCTGGGTCGTACCTTGGTGATCACTTTAATTCTTTCACTACTGGTTGTTGGTCCTCACTTGGAAGTTTCCTTGCACTATCAGGCTTTTCTGCTCCCAGTCTAACTGGGTTTGTAGTATTAAGTCTCATCACAGTATTTACTTGCCCACATCTGCCAAACACTTGTATTTTTTTCTCTGCTGGGAAGAGAGTGTGGGTGGAATTTGCTAATCTGAACAAGTAGTTATGCTTTTCAGTTTATTTAAACTATTCTTTAGTGTGTAATGACATTATTTTGTTTTGACAGATGCATGTTGTTTCTGTAGATCTGCAGTGACATTGCTCCATTTTGACTTTGTGCTGTCAGCTTGGTACATTTATTCTGACACTGTTGTATTTCATCTTGATACCATATTCTTGATTTGACATTGCAGTGCCACCTCCATAAATTTGTATTGACGTTCTTAACTCATTTTCTTCATATTTTTTCGAAGTGAGTGAAAGCCTGACACAGTTAGAATTGGGAGCGATACAAAGGCAGAATTGTGGAGATGTATCACAGGGAAATGAAAAGGGCAGAGATGGTGCTCAGTGGGGAGAATCCAGGTGTGCAAGACACATGGATGGTGCTTACAGGGAGCAACGAGGCATTCTGGGAGGGGGCCATCAGAGAGAAATGAATGCCAGCACAGCCTTAACTTTTCCAGCTCAGGCAGGCAGTACCACCTTTTCCTGTTCTGGGTTTCTTTCTTAGCTGTTCTCTGTACTATGTGTGTTTCATGTAAAATGTTCAAACTTTTCAGTGAAGTATAGGAAATAACATATTCACGGAAGGGTAACATTATGAACCTTGAAAGTGCTTAGTTTAAACTCCATCTCTTTTTTTTTTTGTAGTCATTTAGTAATTTAATGCCTAGGATTTTTTTAATCAAGTCTGTTGCCAAGTTCATTTTTTTCCTCCATATTCGAGCACGCTTCATCTAAAGCATGTAGAAATGGAGGCAGAGTTAATGACACACTTGTATCTTCATTTTGCCATCATCATAAAATCCTGAATCCTACTCCAGATGATTAGTAAATAAGACGAAGTAATTTAGCAGAGAGAATTGACTAGCTACAGTGCATGAACTGTAATTGTGATGTTAATGTCAAATAGAGTTAGCAATTTCCAGTTATATTCTGCTCTTGAGCATGATTTTTTTCCCTTTGAAACCCATTTGGAAGTAACTGGAACCTGGGTCTTAAGGTCCCAGCCAACAAAGTATATTTTGGCCTATGATCTTGGGAAAAAATCATTCATATATTTTTGTGTTAAAGGATTCCATCACACAGGCCATGAAGAACATCTCTGTAGTTGGAGGTTGAAGGCTGGTTATGAGGAGAGACTTTTTACACTCTCTGGGGCAGCCAAGCATTGGGACAGAATGTCTGGAGAACCTGTCAGTCTCTGTCCTTGGAAGTTTTCAACACTTAACTGGATTAAGTCTTGAGTAATTAGAGTGAAGATGTAACAGTGTTACAGGTCAAAGGCATTATAAGTCTCTGGGCTATTTTTCCTTTTTCGTTTGTATAAGGCAGTACACTCCTGTCCCTGACTCCATCCTGATCTCCCCAGGCTAACAGTCACCATGGATGCTCTCCATGTGCACAGTGGTCAGCAATTACAGGCTGGAGAGAATAGGCAAGAAATGTCCAAATGCCAGAAAACTGTGCAGTTTCTTTGCTGGAAAGTTGCTCATATGCCACTGGAAGCAACAGGTTAAATGGAGCTCAGGATACCAGAGAGAATGGACTCATCTGTTCTGGTCTGGATGTCTCTCTGTTAATCCTCTCTGGAAAACTGTGGTTTCACCTTGACATCTAGATAATAATTTCTATTGTGTGTATACTTAAAATTAAACCACTTCCCAGTTTTTAAAGCAATTAGAAAAGAGAGAAAAAAAGATCAGTGCATTTTTCATAAGAACTTTTTTGTCAAGAGCAGAGAGCTCACTGAAATGGCAGCAGGGATATTGGGGGGAGGACAGAGAATTATTATTATTGCAATATGTTGAGATCTGTACAATTAATGGGATATATTTATAGTGTCTGCCAGAACCTGGAGATCTCAATGGACTAAAAGTGAAGGGGGAGGGGGGAAGCCTCTTTAGTTAAAGATTTCCACATTAATGTTCAGCATGGCTATTACAGTTTAGACTTCAAACTTTGCTGAAATGCTTTGGCAGTGGTTTATTGCTGGTCTTCAGCAACCTACCGGAGAGTATGCAACATGAAAACCTGAGAGTAATGGTGTTTTTTTATTTCATTTTTTTTCATTTGCAGACTTAAAATGGCTCAGCAATTTCTGCTTGCTATTCCAATATACCCACAACAACTATTAATAACAGGCTTTTCTCTCTTCCACCTCCCTGTCTCTTCTGTTAGGGAGGTGAGTTACTTAATTGTGGAGCATTTTTGACTCATCTCCTCATAATTCTCGCTTAGTTACCAGGAAACATATGTTGGTGTTACACCTAAATGATTATATTTTGAAAGTGAAATCTTTGCAGCTGTCAAGCGACAGTCTAGCCCACAAAATTCTGATTTATCACCTCCATGTGGAACTTGTTTTTTAAATTGGTAGGTAGTGCTTTACCAGCAGCACAACCTCAAACACCCCAGTTTTATTAAAGCCTGCGGATTAGGCTCTCAATTACCTTGAGCTCCAGTTACAATTAAACTAAAGCTGGAAGAAATTACTGGCCTGCTGTAGGGGTCTCTGGAACAAAAGAAGATGAGAAATCACTTCTTTTCCAGCAGGCACCAAAACAAATTGCACTTGGTGTTTCAAGTGGTCAGGGCTAAGCTGGGCTGCAGCCAGGCTGGGCTCACTCTGCTCCTTCCACTGCTTGGAGCAAGAGGAGCGTGTGAAACACCCCACAGGCTACTGGATGAGTGTAAGGCAAGTTCCCCGTAGAGGGTTTTTGTAATCCTGGTTTGGTGCAGAACTGAGGAGAGCTGGGGACAGGAGGTGTTAGTGTGGGAACAGCTGATACTGCCAGACCTATGGGGAGCCATATGGATAGTGCCACTGCCAGCCTGCCAAGTGTGTCCACAGATGCCTCGAAAGATCTTTGGAGTTTAATTTCTGCTATGGGGTTGCTATTGAGAACCTCCCAGAGTAGCACAGCTGTAGCACAGGATTTGTATCTCTGATACGCAGAGTGCACTGCTCATGCAGGTCACTAACCCAGGAGCTTTACATTCCCCACTATTTCCATTTATATGTACTAGTGAGTATTTAAAAGGATTTCTTTTTTCATACTGTTTGCCATAAGATAGCATCTGAAATTGCCTGGCTTTATGCTATACTTAAAGCAGAGGACATCTCTAGTAACTGTTGGGTAATAATTATAAAACTTTGACTGCAGAGCTGCTTAGAATATGTGAAGAATAAAGCTGTGAATTTTTTAAAAAAAGAGAGGTAGAGGGGGAAAAGAAAGGAAAAAACATACAATGAAAGATTAATTAACATACAACATTATTAAAATATAAATATAGAATGCCATTACACATCATGCAGCCATGAGAAACGTTGTACTGTTTCACTGAAAACAACTGATGGTGTTGTAGGCCCTGATAGTGTAATCACATTTATGAGAATACTCCTTCCTTTTGAAGCCATTAGGATGCAGTGTTTGTCTTTACACAGCAGTTTGCCAGTAGCTGAGTCTCTGGACTGTATTATCACATCAATTTTGAGCAGAACTTTCCATTCATCAATAATAAAACCTGCTTTGGAGAAATCTCTAGCTGCTTCCCAAATAAGTTAGTAATTTATTGTTAAATGGAGCATTGGTATTTTAACAAAACAATTTCCAAATCATTGAAATTAAAAACAGAAGGTTTTTTTATAAGGTGTGTGTGATAACTTTCAACAAGGTTAGTTGTAGTATGTAATTTTGTTTATGTCATTTGGTTTATTTAATTTTGCTGCTTCCTTCTGATTTCACTGTATTTCTTTGCAGAGCTGTAGTGTGCATTTGGGCAGGGGAGGGAAAAGATCACTTGTCTATACAATTTTTTGTAAGAGATGGAAGTAATTTGATCTGAATGTGGTTTGATCACTTAATACCCAAAGCATTATGGAAGGATTCCGTTTTCATAGTGATACATTTTTCATTTTTCACCTTGAAGAGTTTAAATGGGATGCGAATTTCTTTGCCACCTATAAAAGGGGAACTGAATCTGTAAAAAAAACAGTATCCAGGTAGGTCTTATGCCTTCTGGTTTTATAGGAATAAGAAAAAAGCCTTTGTGTAGTTACGTGTAACGATCATGTCCTTCCTTGCTCTGGTAGTGCAGTGAGAAGGTATTTGCAGGGCAGTTGATACTGAGCAGAAAACAGTGGTAGTTATGGAAGGGACCTTATAGGGACCTGTCCCAGGCAGGGACACCCCTAGGTTGCTCCAAGCCCCACCAACCTGGCCTCAGACACCTCCAGGGATCCAGGGGCAGCCACAGCTTCTCTGCTGCCAGCATCTCACCACCCTCACAGGGAAGAATTCTTTCCCAATATCCCATCTATCCCTGCCCTCTGGCAGTGTGAAGCCATTGCCCCTTTCCCTGTGACTCCAGGCCCTTGTCCAAAGTCCTTTTTCAGCTCTTCTGGAGCCCCTTTAGGCACTGGAAAGGCTCTAAGTTCTCCCCAGAGTCTTACCATCTCCAGGCTGGACACCCCCAGCTGTCCCAGCGTGGCTCCAGAGCAGAGCAAACATGAGTAAGGAGTGCTGATTGCTCCAGTGGCCTTCAAAGAGAGAGAGGGAGAGAGATGCTGCTCCATGCCCTGTTCCCGTATGTTCTTGGAGCCAACTGCTTCACTGAGGGAGTTTAATAGTAGTCTCAGAGGAAAAACCCTGCTGGTGAACAGAAGGCAGGCAGCACTTAACTGATTTTATATTTAGAGTACCACTGCTATAATAAAAAGAAAGAAAACTAGAACGTCTGGTAGATTCACAGCAGTTTTTTATTTTAAGTGAGCAGACCACAAGTAGTGTAGAAAACCAGGATGCTGGAGGGAATGCAGGCTTCTTGACTTGAAGGAAGTGAAACCTTTAGAAGTTGGAAGAAACCCCCAGGAGCTGCCGAGCTTTGTGTGCCTGTCCCTTGCTAATCCTCGCACATTGTAATTACACATAAAATTGCACAGAGGAAATGTGCCCTCTCCTCCCACTGCTCACCAGCAGGATGCTGTAACAAGGGCTCCGATTCCAGATGACTTCATTGACTCGATGGAGCATTCTATATGACATTCACTACAGAATTATGTTAAAGCACAAATGTTGTGCAACAAATTACAGTGGTCAAAATAAAGAAGGAATGAATGAGGCAGATTAGCTGGTGTGCACTGCTTGCTTTGTACTGCTCTAGTCATGCAGAACAGCTGTAAATACAGTTTAAACAGCCACCAAGACCTCAATTATTCTCCTACTTGTTCATGTAGATTAGTGTGGTCTTGCTCTATAGCTAAGTGATTTAAACAACAATTCTGGGAGCGACTGATGAGGTTCATTTACACCAGTGTAAATCTATGCTTCTGGTTTTTGATTAAAGTTTTACGTATCAAACTATTCATCGTTCCTTTTAAATGCTGCTGTTTGTGGAACTCAGGGATGATCTTTATCCACTTAGTGAAATGGGAGAAAAATCCAAGAGATTTTTTTAGATTTTATTCCTGGAGCATATAAAAATGGTGTACCAGGTTACAGCAAATCTTTCAAGAGGCTAATACAAATTTTTTTAAAAAAGATAATGGTAAGAGAGATTGTTATCAAGTAAGCAAAAGTGTCATAAAGAAGTTATCTTTCAATACCAATGTGAATATGGATTCATTGTAGAACCAGTAATAGAAAGTTTTCCCTGAAATGCTCCACTCTTTCTCTGAAGAGCTGTCACTAGCCTGATGGGTTTCAGGTTGGAATACAATCAATCAGGTATTTAAAACCCTGTTTGTTCTTAAACTTTATTTGGTATCCCATTGGAGCAAGGGGATTGCAGTAGGACACTAATACAGGTATTGCAATATTATTTGGCCCCTTTTCCAGCTGAACAGCATCTTACTTCATAGGGATTATTGATTTTTATGGGGCTATTCCTCAAGAAAATTTGTAGGTAACTCAGTAAGAATGCAGTGTGGCCCAATGTGGTTTGGGAATTTGGACTAATAAGTTGCAAAAGCCATTCAAGAGAATGGCTGAAGGATCTTGAGCTTAGGGCTTTCTGATTTGCAGTGCTGCATTTCTTCTCTAAGACTTGCTAATGAAGTGCTGTTGTAATAGATCTGGCTTTGGTGATGAGGAAATACATTCAGTGCAGGGACCATAGTGTTAGAACAAGGAGTAACAGCTTTGAATTGGCAGAGGGCAGGGTTAGGTGGGATATTGGGAATATTGGCAGGGTTAGGTGGGATATTGGGAAGAAATTCTTCTCCCTGTGAGGGTGGGGAGGCCCTGGCACAGGATGCCCAGAGAAGCTGTGGCTGCTCCATCCCTGGAAGTGTTCCAGGCCAGGTTGGATGGGGCTTGGAGCAACCTGGGATAGTGGGAGGTGTCCCTGCCCATGGCAGGGAGTGGAATGGGATGGGCTTTAAGATCCCTTCCAACCCAAACCATTCTGGGATTGGAAAACCCCTGTAAATTCCAGGTTCATTATTCCTAGCAGGATGTGTTTGAGGCAAACAGTACATTTCACTCTGAAGAAGGAAGAAGGCTCATTTTGCAGTCCAGGGCAGGACACGTGATTTGAGCAGGAAAGTAAATGACTGAATGACATGATGATGAGTTTGGAGACAAAGAACTGGACATTGCCTTGTGTAAACTGCAGCTTCCCTAATTTCATGAGCTGTGCCATGGCTAGCACACGAGTTCTTGCATATTCCTAAAGACAAATAAGGCTCTTTAGTGAGTGACATTGATCGTTTTGCCTCTTGTAGGCTGATGAAGTGAGAGCCACTCTGACTTGGGGCTGTTCTTGGGCTCTCCCCACCTCTGATGTACAAATCTTGTACATCTCTAGAGAGCACCTCCGACATCATCTGAGGACCCACCCAGTTTTTGGCTTCAATATGAGTCCTTAGTCCCTCATCTTGGTTCCTTGGCTATTTAGCCCTTTGCTCCAACCTTCCTTGTTTGACTGTGTAATTTGGATTTTTCACATGCAGCAGATTCTTTCGTGGTGTCACCTGCTTGCACTGAGAGACTTTTATTTCTCTTCATGATTCACATTTTTTCAGAATTATTCCTCTCCCTAATTTATAATGTACAGTGTATCTTTTAGTGACTCACTAATCTTTTTTAATTTCAGGGTGTCTCATAGTTCCTTCTGCCTCACTTTGCTGAGTACCTTTAACGATTTTGTATTTAATACTGTTAACTCTGGTTTCTCCTCCTTTGCTCCTGCTGTGTAACCTCTCCCCCCCAGGCTCCTGACTGGCACTGTTGTTCCAGCACTGCCGTTTTCCTTGTACAGGTGAGTTTGTATTCTTAACATACAGACTCCCTATTTCAATTTTTGTTATTCTTCCTTCACAGTCAAGTACTTCATTTATGGTTTATGTGTTTCCATCAGCCTGCCAAACCCAGCTGAGTGCCAGGGTCTCCCTCTGCATCTATTTTCTTTTACAGCTTACTGGAGGAGATTTCTTTCTCCTGTCTCTTCTCAGGAACAGCTACTGCTGCTACAATTCTTTAAGGTTTAGCCACTCACTGCTCAGATCCATCTCCTCATCCTGTCCAGCTTCTTTCTTCTCTCACTGTGACTTACCTTTAAGGTTTAGCCACTCTTTTTTTTTTTTTTTTACTTCCCCTCCATATTAATATGGTCTAAAAAATATATATTGTGTTCCTCACAATATATTTTACTCACAATAATTTACTCCAAAGTGCACCACAGTCTGGTTTCCTTCTGTTTTTAACAACAGAAACTGCTTCAGCAAACCTAAAATAAGATTTTTTGGATCAAAGATTGCAGCCTTTGACGCATGCTTTCTCCTAGGTAAAGCTGATGAGTCCTTCACCCTTCAGTTGTAGTTTCTATTCCCTTGTTATTGCACAGTCTCTGCAGTTACTGTCCCAGCTCCTTGCATCATCATTTTTGTAGATATTTTCCTTTCTGCTTCTGTAGTTTGTGGGAATACTGTGTTGCTTTTGACTGTCTTCTCTCTGTGAATCAGATCACTGTGTGACCTCCTCTCCTCAGACATAGTCAGGTGCTATTTTTATGCAGATGAGTTGCAAATCTGTTTGTCAGCACGGGGTTTGTTTGCCTCTGTTCAGGTGTGTATTTCATCTCGCATCTCCAGCGCTTCTGGCCTGACAGCTTGTGATAACAAAGGCAAAGCAGAGCTCTCTATCTCCCTTGGAAAACTCTCTTGTGTCCCTCACTTCTTATCCCCCCCTCAGCATATTACCATCCACAGCCAGTGATGTTTGTTATCGAGACATGTTCAGTTATGAATTCTTCTGCTAGAGCTGTAGTGTCACCATTATCTTTCCCATCATCTACCATGCTTGTCCCCAGTGTCATTTTTCCCCTGGCTTCCATTTAGATTCTTTCCAGCTCTCACTACCTTCAGCTGTGCACAGAAAGGCATCCTGCATTTTCAAAGTTACACTTTGATTATTTAATTGCCTTCCTTGCCATCACCAGTAAGGGGCTCCTCCACACCTGATGGGATCATCTTTATCTGACTCCGTTGGGCTCACTGGAGTAGAATTTTTGTTTGCTTCAAGTTACTTACCATTGAGTGGTTTCATGCTCTTTTCATCTATAAAGCTGTTGAGACCTCTCTTATGTAGCTGGGAGACTACCTCAATTCCATCTAGTTCTCTAGAAAGTTTTCCTAACTGTTCTGTTCCCAGTATTTCTTTCTTTATGCTTCCATGCTTTCTCAAACACCCCTACTCTCTCCCTTCAAATTTAATTTCTTAATCTTGTGGCTTTGAGACTTTTTCACATATCCTTGCATAAATATCTCTTTAGTTTTTCATCTGTGAAGCATTTGTCTAATCTTTTTAATAAGATAAGGCCAAGAACTCACTTTTTACTGTCCTCTTTTATTGGGATTTTTAATGCTATTAAGGCACTGTAGATATTTAAACCATTATCAGTAATACCTCATAGGTTTTCTTTTCTCTTTTCAAATAGACTTTAATGGGTTTTAGGCGTAATTGTTAAAATGAAGATGATAATATACTAGAAATAAAATACACCTGCTGCAATTAAATTGCACGGAGATCTGTGAATGGGAAGCAATTGCAAACCCTGCTTGTATAGGGAGACTGTGCCCATGGCTTTGAGAAGCTGGCAAGGTCACTTAAGAGCAAGAAAGCCGATAATGGGTATGATATAAAGGTAATCAGACAAGGATCGTGGCCTTAAAGCCCATCCAATCCCACCCCCTGGCCAGGGACACCTTCCACTGTCCCAGGTTGCTCCAAGCCCTGTCCAACCTGGCCTTGGACACTTCCAGGGATCCAAGGGCAGCCACAGCTTCTCTGGGCACCCTGTGCCAAGGCCTCACCACCATTCCTAACAAGAGCAATTTTGTTGTAATAAAGTAATTACTTTTACCTGTGTCCATATAGTTCTCACATAGGAATCCTTCCTTGAGAGGGATTTAGCAGAAGATCTGTCTCAAATCTAAGTGTCTCCTTGGAGGTTATGTGATTAGGGACTACAGAATAAATGGGAGAAAGGAGTAGCACTGAGTCACCAGGATCAGCTCATATTGACTCAAAAACTGGTGCCAAAGCAGCTTAATTACTAATTGTGATGCATAATATCTTCCTTAATATTTCCTCAGTACTTCAGGATTTCAAGTAGCAGCTCTGAGCTCTGAGCTGGGCATTACTGCTCAGAGTAATGCTTTTGAGATTGTGATAAGGAGCTGTGTGACAACATCAGCTCAGCACTTTATGGTGGTAAAAAAATGTGAATCAAACATGAAGAATTCTTAATAAAGGACTAGATGATAAAGCAGTGACATCAATGGATACATCCATGCTTTGCCAACAGCTGGAATTAGTTTGTACATTTCTGGTCCCCACACCTCAAAGATGATCCATAAACTGTCCAGAGAGGAGCAACAGGGCTGGTCAAATCCTGCTTTATATGGAACAGCCAAGCAAGCCAAGGGTTTTCAGCCTGGAATACAGGTGGTTTTAGAATTCATTAGGAGGAATGAAGAGGGGTTGGGGGCTTTTTCAGTGGTGTTTTTGTTTTGATTAGATTTGTTGTCATTTTTTGTTGGTTGGTTTGGTTTTGTTGGTGGTTTTTTGGGCGGGAGGGATTGGTTTGATTCTTTTTTGCTGTCTCTTCTAACAGAAGAAGTAGAAGGAATGAAATTAAACCAACAAGAGGCATGTTGAAAGCAAACATAAAGGACTGGTCATTCTTGTATTGTGGCTATTTGCAGAGGCTCAACAAGAGATTAGACAAAGCTCCTGCAACAGAGGTTTCTGGAGTTCCCAGAGCATATATCCAGCTCAGGAAGTCTCTGAGGTGCCAGTGCCTGACAGGTGTGGGATAACAGTTCCCATTCTCCCCTAGCACCCACTCCTGGCAGCAGTCACAGACAGGACAGAGCTTATGTGGCTCTTTGAGCAGAGCAGTAGCACTGCTTTGCCAGCACTGCTTTGCCAGTACGTTCAGGCATTATGAGCAGTAGTATTTTATTGAGACTAAATTTAAAGAATACACTTGGTTATGATCAGTGATGAGTTTTAATTTTTAAAAATGACTGTTCTATTCTTTGGACACTGCATGGGTGGCATGTATTAATTTCACTGCATGCCCAGTGGTGAAGAGGAGAGAGATGTATTTTATTTTCTCTGTGAAAGTAGAATGGTAGGATCATTTTTCACTCTAGTAGGTTTTCTTTAAAGCAGCAACACTCAGCCTGTTATATTTTTCATAATTCCATCACAGGCTGTGTGGCCTCACATTTCTTCTAAATAACAAGGTCTTAATAATCAAATTAATGTTGATCATCTTACTTTCTTTGTCTGGGATAATCTGCTTTAGTAAGTAATCTGAGGCTTTCTTAATGATGAACTTGAAGGTTGAAGGTTCACCATTTTTGCTTAATTGTCTCCATAATCCACTGATTGAAAGATGCATGTTCCCTGTGTTGTAACACATCAGGGTTTTCCAGCAGGGTGTTTAATTCAGGTGGTGCCTCTTCTATTTGTAAGAAGAAAGGAGAGCTCAGGAATTTGCAAGTGTTGCATTATAGTTACATTTTTTGAAAAGCAAACAAGCCCAAAACAGATTGGCATTGTAGTACAGAAGCTTACACTCATTTTTCATAGATCAAATGAGAATAAGTAAATTTACATTATCTTTAATGCCTGAACTAGCAGCACAGCTACTTTAAATTCAGTAGAAGGGAGACAAAGCAGATATTCATATCTAAGCATCAGAGTAAGAACATTTCCAGGTGGAAAGTGAAAATTAATGGAGCTATGACAATTCACGACAACTCTTATATTTGTGTTTTTATAGTTTGTTTTCCTGCACCACTCAGTTAAAGGAATTAAGGTTGTATTTTGTCTTTAGCTGGCTAGCACTTCTACTTAGATTTTGTGAACGTGATTTCAGAGAATCTATTACTATTAGCCTGAAGATAGCTTTTTGTTTTCATTTTTGGGATTGTCATATTTTAGTTCTTGTTTTCCTCCTCTTGTATCTGTAAGTAATACAGTCTGTTTCTTCAGAAGTGAAACAAAAATAAATGTTATAACTCCTGAATGAACTGAGGCCATGAAAATGTGTCTGGTGATGAACAACTATGAAGATCCTCATCATTCCAGAGGTGGGCTGGGAATTTAATCTGGGCTTGGCTGGTCTGTGCTATCCCAGTATATGACATAGTATCCCTGAAAGTTGTAATACATCCCAAAGACTTGTCGGGTTGATTGAATGGAGAGACAAAACCAGAGAAACAATCTGCTGCGAATATAGAAAATTGTTATTTTTGTAATTTTTCATATTAAATCTCCTTGCCTTCAACAATTCTGAGGAAATTGTTGCTATTTAAAGGCTGCTGGCTGGAAGTGGAAAATCAACTAACCTTTTTTCCTGGGAGCCAATTCCAAGACTCTGAATTTATACAGGTTTTCACTTTTAGTCTTGCACTTTACAGTGACCCTGTGGTGAGGTTCTTTTTCCTGGCAATCAAAATGCTTTTTTTTAGTTATTTAGCTACCAGCAGAAAACAACCTGTAGAATTAAATCTGAGTTTGCCTGTAAAAGTCAATGAAGGAGCTGTTGTCTGTTTTATACAAATGAACAAAGAAACTAATCTATGAGCAGAAAGTTCCCTTGTCCATTTTCTTTTATCACGTTTGTACTTATTTTCTTACTATCAGAACAGAGCAAAATGAGATTGCATGAGGAGAAGAACCTGTCACCCTGCTTATTCTACTGTTTTTTTAAAACCAGAGCATTTGATTAAGAACTTGACTAATTTAAAAAAGACTTTTGAATGGACACAATTAATGAGTGATAAGCCATAAAGAGTTAACTAGTTTTTTTGACAAGTCCAGAGGCCCTTTCAAGACAAAGATGAAGTTTGAGAAGACGGGAGAGAGGCAGAAAGCTTGAATACATCATCTTAGCTACCTCCTCTTTGTTTCCCTTTCCCACAGAGGCCAATAAGGCTGTCAGATTGATGTAAAACTTGTTGCTAGTTAAATTACAGCATGTGGACTTACATTAGTACATAGTGCTGAAAATGAAAAATAGCCTATTGCAGAGCAGGTGAAATTTGTTTTATTTTTACAGCTGGTTTTCTTACAAACTTCGTTACAAGTTTTTCTCAGTTTTTGGAGTAAAAGAAATACATGCTGTGTGAAAAATGGGAGGTTTTAAAACAAAGACACAGAGAACATTTTTACCTTTCCCATTATAGTATCTAAGAATATAGAAATTGCTTCCAGGACAAATGTGTTGCTGTAAAGATCAGGCTTAGTGTCTTGGGTTTTGTTTTTAAGGAAGTCTAGAATGTGAAATAATCGTGAAAAGATGATAAAAAATCCCCTTTTGTTTTATAAGAACAAATTATTTCCTGTTCTTGCATTTACTCTTGCATTACTCACTTGTGTGAGTAAAGGCTAAAGCAATAATTAATAGTACAGCCTTTTAAAATCAAATTAAGTTATATTTTAAGATTTGCTTAAATCTTTTTTATTCTGATAACTTGTAAATAATTATTAGATGAGCTGTAAGCTGATTTAGATTTAGATTTAGATTTAGATTTAGATTTAGATTTAGATTTAGATTTAGATTGGATGTTAGGGAAAAGAATTTTCATGGAAAGGTTTGTAAAGTGTCGGAAGAGGCTGCCCAGGGCCGTGGTGGAGTCACCATCCCTGGAAGTGATCAAAATCACCTGGCTGTGGCATTTGGGGACATGGTTTAGTGATGAACATGGTGGTGCTGAGTTGGTGTTTAGGCTTGATGATATTAAAAGGCTTTCCCAATCTTTTATGATTCTAACTAAAATATTCTTATTGTTTCCTCAAAAAAAATTCCGTCTGAACACCCACATTTCAGTCTGAATGAATAATTTCAGAACTTCCACTTGGGTGAAAAGCAGTTTTCTGGGGTGAATAGCCAAAATGTTTACTTGTGATCTATTTGAATTATGGATGTAATGTGTAACAGAACTCACTATGCCAAACTCATTATTTGGGCTGGTTTTTATTTTTTTAAAAAAAGAACTTCAGAGTCTGATTTTAACATTTTGTGTTCTTTACAAATTAAAAAATGAGATTTATGTCACCTCTTAGTGTTTATCCCTTAGGATGCAGTTTGCAACTCTACTTTTCCTTTCCCAAAACTGTAATTTTCAGACTTTTCTTGTGACTCCTTAGAACTGGACCATGGGTTCCCTTGGCTTCCCTGACCACAGGAGAAAAAAAAAAATATGGAAAACTTGCAGCACATGGTTTCTATGCTGTGCCCAGTCTGTAAGGGTAAAATTGACTGTATTTTGTAAGTTTTAAATAGAATCATCGAATGATTTAGGTTGGAAATCATTGCTCCAAATGTGAAAATGACGAAGCCCTAATGCTAGGGCCTGTCCAAAAAATGACTCCATGTTCATAGCATTTTCAGAAGGCTTAGATTTATTATCAAAAACAGAGAGCAAGCTTTTTCTCTCTCCAGCTATGTTATCTGGGAGATTGTCTGTCTGTCCCTGTGTGTGTCGGTGAACTGAACAGTGCAACACGAAGTATGAAAACAAAATCCAAAACAGAATTCCTCATTGGCCAAGGAGAATACTTTTTCAAAACATGCCTCCTATTTACATTCTTCTCTGCTTGAGGACAACTCTGACTGACCTTGGTGCTGTAAGATTTTTTCTCAGGCAAAAAATGCCTAAAAAATCCTTCCTGGGTTTCCACACTCCAACCCTTAACACAGCACTGCCAAGGCCACCACCAAACCTTGTCCCCAAGTGCCACATCCAGCACTTTTTAATAATCATGAAATAAACTGCAACAGCAGTAGTAAAAAAAGTGTCTTATTCTCTACAGAAACCTACAGATGCAAAAGAGTGCATTAAATAGAGTAGGAAAAACATGTATTACAGGATATATTCCATGGGCAACATGTTTATCTTGGTTTTTTTTTTTCACACAAAGGACTCTGGTTTTTCTGAGCACAGATGGCTTTCAGGTAGTGCCATCCAATAACTTGAGACTGCTGGGATGAGGAATCCTTGTCCAGTGGAGAGCATAATTGAAGGTCCTTCAGTGCACAAGGTATCTTTGAAGTGGCTGTCTTGTTAACTTCTCACTTAGCACATCAAAGTAAGGGAGAGCTGCCTTTTTTTCCTTGTAAATGCAAATTGCGGCTCTCGATTTTGTCATGTCCTGCTTCAAAACCTTGCAGATGTCCCAGCTGACTGCCATGGTGAAGGTTTTGTCTTTGGTTATGCAGGAACAGCTTTCAGTTTTTAATGGAAGTGTTGCATGTTGGTGATCTCATCGTATGGAAATGGAATTCTCACTGGGTCTTCCTTTTGTGGTGTTTGTGTTCTTACCCTCAAAAATTCTAAGCAAAACCTTAAGTATTTTACTTCTTAATTGTAATGTCAAGATTACTGTGTGAATGTTGCAGACAGTGTAATGTTCAAAAAGTCTGAGTTTTGTTGGTTTACTGTAAGATGCTATTAAATTTTCCCAGTGATGCTAAAAATAGTTGTACAATAAATTGAGGTATCTTAGTTAAATTATATTTCTAGACTCTCTGGGCATTTTGGTTAGTTTTCCTTTCTCCAGACTTCTACTCTCTGCTATAAAGTGGCATAATTTATCCCAGTGAATCTTTCCATGCAGGAGGCGTTATAGGAACCTTTCATCCTTTTCCTTCAGAACCCTTTCCTCTGGGAGGGAAGCAGCTTTCTCAGCACTGCACTTGTCAGTGCCTGTGTTGAAAATGTCACGTGAGAACTGATGCCCAGGAAGTTCCACCTGAACATGAGACAGAACTTCTTTCTGTGCAGTGACTGAGCAGTGACCAGAGTGTCCAGAGAGGGTGTGGAGTCTCCCTCTCTGGGGATATTCCAGACCCATCTGGACACGATCCTGTGCCATGTGCTCTAAGATGACCCTGCCGGAGCAGGGAGGTGGGGTCAGAGGAGCCAGGGTGGTCCCTTCCAGCCTGACCCATCCCATGATTCTGTGAGAAGGGTTGTCTCTGTAGTCTGGTAGTAGGGAGAGAAGGGAGGATACGTTTCCTAAAACTGGAGGAAGCAAAAGCGCTAAGGAAACCAACAAAACTTCCAACATGGAATAACATTGAGGGGATGATTAGTCTTGCAAAAGCTCATCAATGGAGCCACTCCAGATGCAGCATCACTGTCTCTTGTTTCCCCCCTAGTGTTCTCCACATAAACCATGCTGCTCTTGCAGGTGCTTCTGTGGGCATCAGTGGCTCTTCGAAATCCTAAAACTCTGCAAGGTCAGCAGGAGTCATGCAGGTCCCTTGGAAAATTCTGACTCATGGAATGCACCACGGTGGGTCACAGCCTGTTTGCTGCTGCTGAGCTGCACTATTCCAGACAGCTCCAGTGATGGACAGCCATAGAGGCCATTAATAACTGCACTTGGATACTGGAACCTACACGGCATCAAACAGTTCCAGTGCCTTATCTCAGAGTGAGGAGTCCTGTGCTAAAGGTGAATACAAGATCTGCTTCTTCCCCCCATATCTCAGGACATATTTCTGACGTATCTGCTTTGCTTAGTGAAGATGATCACTGGCCTAGTGTCTTATAAATAATCATTACCTTTCTCTTGAGCTCAGATTTAATAGTACTTCACCCAGATACTGTGATGGAAATTCAGCTAGCTGGATGAATTTATTACTTCCATGATAAGAACATGAACCTCTCAGCAAGTTGCAAAGCATCTATGAAATTACAAAATAAAATCTATGCTCGAGCTGTAGAATGATGACTTCAGTCTCATAGGCTTTGTGGTGCTTACTGGACTATTGATTTTGGATCCTGAAATGGAAAGTCCAAAAACCCATGGAGTAAGAAATTTGGAACTTTTTTTTTTTAAATGAATATCCTATCTTTAGATTTCTGCCTTGTATCCTAAATATCCTTCTAGCTATCTGTTTTAAATCTTGCGGTGAGGATTTTTAGTTTTCAGGAAGACTGCTTTTAATCAATTGAAATAGTGACAAAATACACTATTTTATATTCCATATAGTTACTGTAGAGCTTGGGGTCACAGGAAGAATGTACAATAGTTGTAATCAATAAAAAGCATTCACTGACCCATCAGTCAGTGTTTCAGTGCTGGCTTGGGCAGGTAGAACAAGCTCCTGGAGTGATCAGTGACAATTTCCAGGTAACTCATATGATGAATATACACCAACTCTCACTTTTATGGAGTCAGGAGTCTCAGTGTTCAGAGACACTTGAAGCTACAAACTAATTCCTCGTCTGGCTCGATGCATTTCCATCATCCTTCTGGATGTAAAAAGTTGCTCAGCTGTGAATTTGCACTTGAGGCTCTTCAAAATAACGTGTGATGGAATGGCATGGGACAGGGGAGCTGCACATCTGCTCATCTTTTAAAGACTTCTAAGGATGGAGATTCCACCCCTTGCCAGGCACCCTTCAGTGAAGAAATCTTCTCTAATATAGGAAAGAAGATGTTTCCTCTCATCCTGTTGCTTGTTATTTGGGAGCAAACCCCAACTGACCCCCACCTGGCTGCACCCTCCTGTCAGGGAGTTGTAGAAAGTGAGAAGGTCCCCTCTGAGCCTCCTTCTCTGAGCTCCCTCAGCTGCTCCTGCTCCTTCCACAGATCCTTTCCTGGACACACTCCAACCCCTCAAGGTCCTTCCTGAGTTCTGGGGCCTAGAACTGGACATAGGATGGGAGGTGCCTCAGTGGTGCCCAGCACAGTGCATGGGCACTGCCCAGGTCCTGCTGGCCACAGCAGTGCTGTTACAAAGTGTGTTTCTCAAACCTTTCTGTGGTGTGGTGCTAAGAGCAAAATAAAAAAAGTTGCAATTTATTTTATTACTTAGCAACTGATCAAATTTAACAATGTGTATATAAAGAGAAATCTCAGTAAGAGCATCAGCAGAAAAACAAGGCAAAGAACATCTTTCCTCTGTGTATACAGTTAACAGCTGAAGCTTTGCAAATTGCTGGTAACTGTATCAGCATATGATTCCTTCATTTGCATTTGTACTTCAATTAATTTTGTAATTTAATTTGTACAGTTCTGAATATTTCAGTGTATCTGAGTGAAGGGAGAATCTTTTTCAAGGAGCACAGCTGTTTGGCTTCAGTAAGTTTCTCCAAGTACAAGTGCTATCAGTATTTCTGCTTCCAGAATTATTTCTCTGTAGGTGGGTTTGAAATAGCACCATCATCATTCAGATCTTTCAGTGACTGCACCATCAGATTTGGGATGTTGTAGTGCAAGCCAAGAGTCCATCTAGAGAACCCATAGTAATTCTGGTGTAATTTCTTCAGCTGTGTACAATACTACTTCTTATTTTGCATGTCTGTGCCTGTTTTTTTTCACATCTTGCTTTATTTTATTGTTCAGTTAAATTAAATTTTGTAGAATTTATACGATGCACTCAACAGCTTTTTGAGTAAACCTGGGGAAGGAAAAGAAGCATTGAAGATATTTTAGTTTTACTATCACTTTCACTCTAAGATTGGAAGAGAAGTAATTGCTAGACAGGCATCATGTTAAATAGTTTTTCACACATATTTATATAGTTGTGTGTTGTTTGTAAGCCATCCCAGAGTTTGTGCTGGCTTGCCCTAAGCCAAAATACAACTGTATGACTGACTGGGAACTTGCACATCTTCAGGAGGTTTGGCCTTTGTTTGACAGCTTGATTCTTGTGAGGCACTGGGGAGGTGGAGACAAACTTTGCTCATTTTTGGGGATTCATCAGTTTACAGGGAAGTTGCTGCTGTGTTGGAACAGTGCAATCAGTAGAGTGCTTCACCTAGTTATGAGTTTATTAAGAAAACATCAAGATAAAACATCACAAGCTCATTGTTTTAGTATAAAAATCCTTAGGGTGCAGGTTCTTAGACCCAAACATGCAGCAAATACAAACTCAAGCACACAGTGCATGGACTTGTGCTTAATGTGCTGTACATGCCTGCAAGTTATTCCTGTTTTCTCACACTTGGCTGCCTGTATTTGCCCTCTCAGAGGAGAGCAGGATCTCAAGTCTCCTGGTGCTGTGCTGGGTCCCCTGCTAGCCCTGGCCACCCACGGTGACTCCCAGTGCTCAGGTCCAGGCTGGCACTCTGGGGGTCCAACTGCATCAGCTGCTCCCTAATTAGTAAATTCCAATCCATGCCATTCTCTCCTGTTGCCTGGATTATGCGCCGAGTCCTTCACTCAGTTCAGTCTCCCCATCGTGGACTTCTTGGGAAAAAAGGTCTCTTTCCTTGGTGTTTGACTTCTCTACTCCCTGATAAATACCTGCCCCTTGGTATTTAGTGTCAGGAGCACTGAGTGTCACAAATGCAAAGGGGTTCTGTGCTGCTCTGTCGTTTCTGCTTTCTTTTTACCAGTGTGGAGCTTGCTCACTCCTCGTGACTGATGTGGCCTGATGAGACATACCATTTTTTATTTAAAAAGATAAGTTGTAGTGCAGATGAGGATACTCTGAACTTCAAGCAAGCAAAGCCAGTGGATTCAGCTCAGTTTTGGTACCTCTGTCTATATTAGCAAGTTTTGTGGGTCAGTAGGAATGAATCTAAAAATGTTGATGCTGCTAAAGTAAGTAGTGAGTGTTGTGCCTGGACACTTCCTTTTTTCCTTGTTTGCAGTAAGATGAATACCAGGAAAACTCCTGCTGTATTGATTTTGCCTGTGTAATGTGCTCCTGCCTCATGTTGTCCACCCACGGCTGTGTGTTCCCTTCAGAAACTCACCTCTAATTGGGGATTCTCTTTGGGCTAGCACCCCTGTTAGATCTGAAAATTCATTTCAAGTTTTTAAATGCTTTTAGTATAATCAGAGTTTCCAGTGTTGTCAGAATTAAAGTAAGTTTCAAAAGTCAAGGGTGAAAAACTGTGTTTTCTCTCAAGCTGAGGCCGCTAAAATGTGACTTTGAAACTAATGATTACATGTTGGTTTCCAATTGCCAACTGTGTTCCTTTCTGCCCTGTGAGATTCCTGCAAGGACAGATGGGTATGGCTAACAAGGAGATTAAAGGAGTTAAAGGGATCTTCTGTTCTAAGTTCAGAAAATGGATGTAGAAAATAACAGCCTTTAAAAGACAGAAACTCAAATGTTCATTTAAATTAACAACCCTTGGAGAAATAGTGCCTTCCAAAAGTAATGAGAAGGGTTAAGACTTAATCAGACAAGATTGTTGACCCATAAAAGAAACTACAGCAGCTGCAACCATTTGGAGATTTCAAGAGGATATCAGTGAAGGTCAGCACATAACAGGCTTCCTCCAGTCCTGGCTAGAAAGATTTTTTTACTGAGAGTTTTAGATTGCTTTTGATGTCACTAAGAATATGTGTTGTTTACATTCATATTGTTCCCCTAAAAGTCAGAATAGAAATGATGTATCTTCTGAAACTTAATGAAAAAAGCACAATGCTATACAGAGTTAGAAAAGAAGAAAAAGAATATTTGTAAAAGGTCTCTACAGCCAGGAGTGTTCCTTGGTATGATGGGATCCAACAGAGTTGGTAGGAACTGAGAGCTATTACACTAAGCCAGAAGGAGCTGGGCTTTTAAGTAATAATGTTTTCCTTTTCAAGTGAAACAGGACAAAAGAGAAGTCTGCTGGCTCCTCTCAGTGTGAGAAGAGGTCAAATACTTCTATTTACACTCTTAGTACTGTTGTAGGCTCTACACTGGGGAGAGATCCACACGAGGTAATGTCTGTGATCCTCTCTGGAGAGAGAGAAGAACACCCCTAAAAATAATAAAAGAATCATACCTCTCTACGAAAGGAGAAACATAATAGAGAAGCGATTTGTGTGTCCTTAAAAAAAGAGGGAGGATTAGGAAATTAAGACTGAAATTGCAAGGGGAGAAAGTGTCATACCCAAGGGTCACAGGTGTGTGCAGAGTACGCACAAAGTCCTAGGATGAGCATCACAGAAAGCTCTGCTCACCTGAGTGGCCACAATAAAGATGATGTCTGTTAAAGGCTTTGATCAAAGCTAAATTTTTCCATTCTGCTCTGGAGTGTTTCTTTCAGTGGCAGGTTTTGAACAAGGTCCATTTGCTGCAGTGTGTAGCAATTTGTATGCCTCAGAGCATCTGATGGAGCATTCCCTCGGCAGCAGGAAAGCAGAAAAAAACACCTCTCAGAGCTGCAGAGTGGTATTGGGGTTTTTATAATTCACTTAAGGAGATCCAACTTTTATCTCCATGCAAGCCCAGAACTTACTCTTAAGAATGGAGTTGCTTCTCCTGGAATAATTTTGGTTTTGCTTGCAACTAGCAATTCAGGAGAAATCTTGTAACAGTATTACTACCATATACTACTAGTAGTTGTAACTATTGCTTATAGAATATGTTTTTTTGATTGAGGACTGATTTTGACCTGTCCCATGAACAGTGTTTGTATTTGAGAAGTACTTGGGGCTGTGCTAGGTGAAAGGCTGGACATGTGCACTGACAGCCCAGAAACCAAATGTGTCCTGGGCTCATCCCACAGCGTGGGCAGCAGGGGAGGGGAGATTCTGCCCCTCTGCCCCCCTCAGGTGAGACCTCATCTGCAGAGCTGCCTCCAGCCCAGTGGGAGGGGTTCCCAACATTGGGATGTGGAATTGATCACTGATCAAGAGAGGTTGGAGCCCTTCTGCTCTGGAGCCAGGCTAGGACAGCTGGAGGTGTTCACCTGGAGGAGAGAAGGCTCCAGAGAAGACCTTAGAGCCTCTTCCAGGGTCTCAAGGGGCTCCAGGAAAGCTGGAGAGGGACTTGGGACAAGGGATGGAGTGACAGGACAAGGGGGAATGGCTTCCCACTGCCAGAGGCAGGGTTAGATGGAATATCAAGATGGGATTCTTCCCTGTGAGGGTGGGGAGGCCCTGGCACAGGGTGCCCAGAGAAGCTGTGGCTGCTCCATCCGTGGGAGTGTCCAAGGCCAGGTTGGATGGGGCTTGGAGCAACCTGGGACAGTGGAGGTGTCTTTGCCCATGGCAGGGGTGGAACAGGATGAGCTTTAAGATCCCTTCCAGCTTAAACCATTCCATGATTCCCTTCATTTGTATCAGAAAGGATGAAAGCCAATGTCTCTCTACACAAAAGCTTACTCTGATTTTTATGTGCTGTTTTATGCTCATTTGCAAACCAGACTGTTGAGCTGCTGGATTGTTGGCAGTCAATTGTTTCCATCTCCTTCAGTTTCTGTATTCCTCTGTGGCAAAAGTTACATGGTGGAATTTAGTCTTGATTTTAAATTATATACACACAGGAACAGGCTGGTAGATGAGAAATTGCAGTCTGGGAGTGTTACTTTTTGGTCTGCACAAAGTCAGTGATACTGGGGCCAAAATAGGATTCTTGATACGATAATTATGATAATTATGTCATTATTAGGATGGATTTCCAACACTCTTTGCTTTTTGAACAAGAAGGGCAGGTGAAGGGAAAGGTGAAGGTAGGTTTCATATTAATTTAAGTATATGTTTGCTGCACAAGAGGTAAAAAGGTTTTATATTCAGCAATAAATCATATAATTGTTATTATTGAAAGCCTAAAGGAGCAAAATTTAGATTGTTGGTTTGCAGGTTTTTTTCCTGTGCAAATTGCAGTTCTTCCTGAAAGTTTACTTCAGTTTGTCTAACTAAAATTTGGCAGCCATTATCTCTGAGAAATCTAGAAAGATCTCTAAACAACAAAAAGCCTGTTTTTCTCCCTGTGTATTGAAATATGACTGGAATGATTGTTACTTGTGACTTTTTTTGTTTGACATCCTTTAAAAACCAAGCATCTTGACTCTCCTAGGTAAGAGTGAGAGCTGAGAGGGACATTAATTCAGAACACTTCTATATTGTCTCACTGTTTATGTATCTGTTTCCTGCAGGAGTGCATGCTTTGAGTCTGGTGAAATAGCAAGGGTTTTATGTTAAAGAACAGTAGCATTATTTCACAACTTTGTCTTTAACCCTTTACTCAGATCCCATTTGATTAAATTTTCATTTCCATGTGTGCTAGCTTCCTGTAGTGTGGGACTCTTGTAAATGTTGGCTGGAATGAGTTGGTAAGATGAATAGACCACGTTCGGTTTCCACCAAAAAAATGTATTTTTCTTTACACCTATGTAAAAGCCCAAGGAACTTTCCTCCACCCTCTCCCCAGGTTTTTCCTTCAAACCAAAAGATTTTTCTTTCTGTTCTGTCATCATTCCTGCTTGACGTGAGGCTTCCTTGTTCTGTTCCTCTCTGTGGAACAAAAATCAGCTTATCCAGACAAAAAGGGCTTTGCTATGGCTCATCCCAAAGCTAACAACAGTGGGACCATCTTTACTGTAGTATTTTTCAAATAAAAAAGGCAGAATGGCATCCAGGTGTATGACTGAGACTTATGGCTTTGGTTCTCTTACAACAGCAAAACACAAAACCCCAAGAAAACCTCATTTTTAATAGTCAAAAATTAATGGTTATTCAGGAGAAGAACTTGTCTACAAAGAGGGATGTGATTGACCTGCTCTGACCATAAGCCTAGAGAAATTCAAGGACTGTTTGATGCGAATGTTTGATTGTGGTTGTCATGAGTGGCAAAGGAACTTGAAGCCCATCTTATATAAAATTGACCTTACAGACTTGGAGAGATGAGTACATTGAAATTCCAATGTGTAGCCAGCAGTATTTGGGTGTTACAGCAGGTGTGTTCTCTTTCCTTTTAATTACACAGCTTCCACCCTTGTTAATATTCTGTTCTTGACAGATGAATAGTGTCAGCTGTGGTAAAGTTTAATCAGGCCCGTGTTAAAAATTATCAGTAAACGATGCTGGGTTTAAAGGGTTCCTTTACATGAACCATTGTCTTGGTTTGAATGACAGGTGTCTGCTAAGGAAGGCAGAAACCTCCCTTGGAATAGAAGATGCAACCTCCCTTCCCTCCAAATTATTATAATTTTGAAATCAAGGGGCTTTCAGGCAAAGATATAGGAAATAGGAATAACAGNCTGGATATCCAGTGGGAAAGGCCCCTTAGGGTCTTCAAAATCTCAGTTTATACCCAGGATGGAATGTTTGGTTCCTCCCTCTGGGTGGAGCATCTCACAATGGAGATGGTGAGTTCTGAGATAAGCCACTGATGGGCCCATTAACAGGAGATAGTCCAGGTGCAAATTATCTCTGAGTTATGGGCAAGGCACTGATGGGTCCATTACAGAAGATAATCCAGAGGCAGCACTGCCCCACCTGGTTTCAACAGCTCATGAAGATGGTGATAGAATACATGCTTTTGGGCACATCTTACACTGCAACCCAGGACAACCATTTACACAAAAACTACTTGGAGAACAGGGAGATTGCACCTGGATTTTTTTGAGTAGGCACAGTAAACACAAGTAAAAGAAATGTGTTACAGAGTCCTAATAAGAACTCTGGAGTCAGGTTTATCAAGAAGAGATTATGAATTTGTTGCAGATTGAGGCAAAGCCATGTTTACAGTGGCAGATTCTGAGGCTTAGTGCAAATATTAACCTAAGTATTATTAAGCTAATAGCATTGCTGCTTAGACTTTGCTTGAAAGGTGGGTGAGTTTGAAGTAAAATAAATCAGGAAGTTCTCTGCTACTGTTGGTACTCTGCTATTAATTTCCTTATTAATTATATACAAAATGCTTCTTTATTTAGATGAATGACATGTTTTCTTTTTAAAGCTGGTGATTAATATCCAGTTTGAGGTAGTGACAGCTGGGAGAGGATTTCAAAGCCGTGATTTTGCAAATTAAACTGTTGAAGGTATTTGAGGATGGGCCCCTCAGAAATGTCACCCCTCAACACCAGTCACCTTTAGAATGTGCATTTCAGAAAGTAAGTATTGCTGAAAGCACTGACGAGAGAACTGAGATGGTAATTATCCTATAAGGAGTTGTTTGTAATTATTTTATAAAGAATTGATGATCATTTCTTTGAAAAGCACAAATCTATTCCAGGTCTTCAGGGAAGAACAAAAAGTTGGGAACAAACTCAGGCCTGTGACATTCTGTGTCTGAGTGAGCAGTAACTGATTGCTGCCTCTCAGTGAAAATTGTCTCTTCCACGCTGATTAAATCACATGTGTATGTCCTGCATCAGGATGAGTTAGAGTAAATAGTGGGATTTTTCCAGGCCCTGTAATATCAATATCTGTTTGCTGGTGATATTGCTATTAGCAGCAATGCTGAGATACTGCAAGGCTCTAATTAAAGCCAGACAGCTCAGGTGTAAAATATAAGATTGATTCAGTAATCTCCCGGTGAGAAGTTGATGCTCTTTTGTTATGCCGTGGTCTGGAACAAGCCGTAATTCTGTCGCCAAATGGTTGTGTGTTAGGATGAGCTATTTTATGACAGTTTGGCTCCAAGCAAAGCTATAACTCTGCCTGGGTTGTGGGAAGGAGATTGCATTCGGAAGCCCTTCCTCAATCGACACGCAGCCCTATAAACACTTGAGCCTCCAAGCCGTGCTCATCCCCTTGCGTGACTGTTGTTGCATCATGATGAATGTGATGTTGTTCCTTTGGGCGTTATTATCACTAATTTCTGCTATAGAAAAAAATATTTTCAATTTTTTTTTCTCATTAGCTCATTAGCAGTTAGAATATGTAAAGTCTTAATAAACCTCCTTCAAAGGTTTTGCTTTGAGATTATCTCTTGTGCCCTGTGGATATATGAGGAAGAATTGTCAAATTTTGTACTTGCAAAGTCAATTTGGAATAACAAGATTTCAACGATAACTTTGCACTCTGAAGGAGGAGATACAACCACTGTAGGATTTAATAGACATATATATATTTTTCAGAGTAACTTGTTTGAGACCCAGATCTCACTGAACTCTCTTAGCCCCCAGTACAGAGCTCATGGAACTTTAAAAAACTAGAGACAGTTCTGATTACTATTTTCCAGGTGGAGAAACTGAGATTATTGGCTCAGTTGGTTGGAGCCTGGTGCTAATAACACCAGGGTTGTGGCTGCAATCCCTGGATGGGCCATGAGTTTGTCCCTGGATAGGACTTGAACACAAGTCCTATGAGGAGAGGCTGAGGGAGCTGGGGTTGTTTAGCCTGGAGAAGAGAAGGCTCAGGGGAGACCTCATCGCTCTCTACAGCTACCTGAGAGGAGGTTGTAGGCAGGTGGGGTTGGTCTCTTCTCCCAGGCAACTAGCAGTAAGACAAGAGGGCATGGCCTCAAGCTGTGCCAGGGGAGGTTTAGGTTAGATATTAGAAAGAAATTCTTTACAGAGAGGGTAATCCACCACTGGAATGGGCTGCCCAGGGAAGTGGTGGATTCTCCATCCCTGGAGGTTTTTAAGACAAGGCTGGACATGGCACTTAGTGCCATGGTCTGGCAACTGTGGTGGTAGTGGATCAAGGGTTGGACTTGATGATCTCAGAGGTCCTTTCCAACCTGTCTGATTCTATGATTCTATGATGATCCTTGTGGGTCCCTTCCAACTCAGACTGTGCTGTGAAATCAAAGTCTGTGAAATCAAGCTGGAGCTCACAGTTTAGCAGTCACACTGTAGAAGCTGCACGTCCTGGTACTAACTCTGTGCCCCTGTTTTAATTAACCTTAGGTGTCACAGGGAACATGGGCAGTTCATACTTTGTGCTTTTTAGCAGCCAGTTCCCATTTCTCCCTGTTCCTCATTATCACCCTTTTCCACTTATGAGGTCTGTGCCCACTACAGCAAGGCACCCTCCACAGTGGCTGTAATGTAGCTGCATCTCTCTTTGCCTTGGCACTTCTAGAAGACAGGTTTGTCCTTTTTAATTTCTGCCATACTCCTCAAAATAAGAACATATTTAGATTGTTTATACATGTTCACATGGCGCTCAATGGGAGACGCTTGACTGGGAATATCAGGAATGGTGTGGAACAGGGCAGGACTTAGTCTGATGTGGCTGAACCCACAACACAGTGACCAACCTGTTTCATTACAGAGTCATGGGTTCAGTGGTTGCTAATCTTGTGTGCCCCCAGGGCACTGATTTGTCCCTGGTGTGTTGTGCTGCTGGCAGGGCAGAGATGCAGAATTGATCCAGCCATGCAGAGGTGGGGCAGGATCTGAACACCCTGTGACCATCCAGAGGGCTCATACTTGGGTGTGACTCTGCTTGTACATTTTATAATGAAATTGCTGCCATTTCTCATTCTATCAAGAATTAATTCTGTCGTCCACTTAAACTGCTGCTGTTAGCTAGTTGGTAATGGCATCTAACAAGATGCTTAGGAGTCACAGGGGAGAAAAACAAGACTCCAATTTTAACCTGATTGACTGAAACACTTAAACATTGACTGGAATGTCTTAATTTTCTTGTTGTCTTCAATCTATATTAGACAAAGATGTAAATATAGATAGACTATACTGTAGCATTTAGTTGCCTTTTGGTAATTTTCATGTTTTCCTTGAAGTGTGTTGAACTGTAACACATAACCTTGAATTTCTCTTGGTAGCCAAATATTCTGAGTTTTATTAAGCCCATCCCTTTTTATTTATTTATTTTGGTTTTTTGTTACTGAGATTTTTTCTGAAATAATATCCATAGGACATAATTAACTTAAAACATCTATGTTCTTCCACGTGTGTCTGTTTGGTACCTGTCTGGTGGAAATGCAGGACCTCAGAACAGGATTCATGTCTATTTTGTGCTTTGTCATACCCATGACCAGAACCTAAGTAGTGTTTCAGGGGTTTATAACTATGTTGGAAAACAGAGAAATTAGAGGTGGAAATGACAGTGAATGGCTTTGCTCTTTCCAGTTCAAGAGTGCTCCCTGTGGTATTGGCATTCTGATGTGAATTGTTTTAGCTCTCACAGACTCGGATAAAGAGCCTGTAGCTATCAGAAAATGATCATGTTTTTTCATTATATTAAATATAAGCTTGGTTTTGGCTTTTTTTTAGTTCATCTTACATTACTCTTCCACTTTTATTTCCAGCCTTGGTATCTTGTGTTTGTTTCATATTCTGGTTTGGTTTTTTTTTCACTCTGTCCTCTTTCCTCTTTATTGACAAAGGGTTGCTGAGCATTTTCAGTGTTTAGGGTTCTCCAGTACTCAGACTTGCCCAGATTTGAACCTCTGGCTTCCCTTGGTTTCATTCACACCCTCCCAGTTTGTTGTCTCAGGAAATCCCTGCTGTCAGAGGTGCCCATTTCTCCCACTCTTGGGGCTGTATCACCTATTCTGCAGGAATTCCAGGCTTTCATCTCTTCCCTCCAGCACTTCAGTCTTGTGCTTTTTTGTTTTCTCCAAGCTCTGCTCCATTCCTGTTGTCTCTGTCAGTATTTGTGACCATCTTCTGTTCCTCCTTTTTGCAGACCTTTCCCCTCTTTTTCCCTTAGTACAACCTATTTGTTTCTGAGTGGGTTACCTGTGTGAGCAGGAAGATTTGTGCTAATAAATATTTGTAAGAACAAAACCATCACCTGTATGGATCAGGTTCTTAAAGGATTAGGTCTTAATTCTAAGTTTTTAAAAAATCAGAACTACCCAGTCCCTTACCAGATGCAGTTGGAGGGAAATTCTGATTGCAGTGTAGGCAATGGGGCACAATTTCACACCCTGTGTTTCTTTATAGTCATCTGAGAAGACTCACAAATTTATGTCCAAAGATTTTTATTTAGATTTAGCCAAGGCTGTTGTAAGAGTGATGGCTGAAAGCAGCACAAAGTCTTTTTAACCCGAATCACTGAGTGGTGTCCCTGCCCATGGCATGGTATGTTTCCAAAATCCATCCCTTCTTTTCCTGCAATTTGTCCTCTATAATTATATCTTGCAGGTTATTTCCATTATGATGGAGTATAAGTTTTATTTACCATTTTGAGATAGCTCAGGAAGTCTGATGAATTTAGCTGAACTTTCATATTAATGAAACAGACCGTAGCATTTGTAATCCATAATTTTATTTGAAGAAGTTGGCATAAGAAGTGTTAACATTTGTAAGTGTGAAGCTTCTGAATACATGTTTTTCTTTTCTGCCCTACAAAAGTGCAGTGTCCTACTTGAGTTGCATTATTTTAGATCAGAAAAAAGCCTCACATCATTTATGTGTCAGTATTATGAAAGATAGAAAATACCCCAGTATAAAGGGAAGGGAATTTAACCATAAATAAGCCAGTAGTTTTCGCTTAATGAATTGAAGCACTTTCTTTAAAATGTGGCATGCTGAGTGTTTTTTCAATAGTTTAATTGGCTTTTGTAAACTATGCTAATACATTTTCTTAAAATACCTTTCTCTTCCATGGATTCCCTTTACAGACCATACAAAAAGGAAATACAAATTAGTTTTGTTTTCTACATCAGTAAAAATGATTTTGTTTGGCAATCAGTTTACTTGTGCCTTTTTTCTTTGAAATGGAAACAGGTTCCAGGCCCATCTCTTTGAACTGTAAAATGTGTTCTGCATGCATTACATTCACTATTGAAATGTGGGTGCTTGGAGGGGGAACCAGAATATCAGAACTGAAAATAAGGCTCCAGGGAGAATTCTGCTTTCCGAAGAAAAAGGTTTGGTTTTGTTATTGTATACAGGAGCAGTCCTGGTTTTGAAAGCAGTGAACGTGGCTGTGTGTGCAAACATCAATGAACAGATACACCAACAACCCTGAGTAGTTTTGCACCTTGCATGTCACTTTGCAGGGAGAGACCTTCCCTCAGTGAAGTCTGGGGGACCAAGAACATTCTACTCTGAGTAAAACTAGGAGCAGAAGGGACATAGTTTTTTATTTTAAGAGAAACCACCTGTCAAGCAACTGTTAGCCAAGGTGAACCCTATGTTTTAGAGCAATGGAGTGGTTTCTAAGTGAGCTGGAAATGCCATTTTTACCCAGGGAATGGCTGCAGTTCCTTTGCCTGAGTCATTAACAGTACACCAACATGAAGGGATGTGGTGAGGCAGGGAAAAGAAAAAGCTGTGATAACCATGAATAACCATGTCCTGTCCTATAGATTGCTCTAAGTGAGTTTGAGGAAATGGTCTTAGTTGTTTCTTAAGGGAGACTGAAGTTTGGCCATCAAGAAAACACTGGAGTCATCATCATACTGAACACCCTGAGGAAGTTATTAGAAGCTCTGTGTTCCTGGAAGGTAACAGCTCTTGAATTGATGGAGCTTTCCTTTTATGAGTACTGACATTAGAATACTTCTAAAACCAGTGAAGGGGCTTCTGGTTTGCAATGAAGTGAGAATTGGAGTCTCATAATTCTCATTTTAGTTAGCAGAAAACTTACAGAAATGTTCTGGTTTAGTCTTAGTACTGTTTTTCCAGATAAGATATTAATCATATGATTATCTTTCCTAAAAGATGGTAAACAGCCTCAGCTCCAGCACTAACCCTGTGTTAGTGTCCTTTTAACTCGATGCTAGCTGGACTTGATTCTGCTGATCCACCCCTTGAACTCGGGAGAGCCCTTGGACCATGTGATATTTCATTCTTCTTTATTGACCATATCTCTCACTTCGGCTGAACAAACACAGGAGGTTTGCCCTGACCTGCAGAGGCCCAGATGGAAAAACTGATTGTCCCTTGCTGTAAAAGCCTGGGTTGACTCTGGATTTATAAACTCCTCCCTCTCTGAGTGTGGAAACATGTGGAGGTTCTCAAACCTTACTTTGTCTGTGGGAACCACAGCAGCAGCTTTCTAGGAATTGCCTGGCACTTGAAGGTTCAGAATGAAAGGTGTGTGATCTCTGTAAAACATGGGTTGCACTTTCGTGGAGCTGTGCTGCCCCTTAGGGATCCTTACAGGAAATTCTGCCTCTTGGAATACCAGGAAAAATAGGTGCCATTCACAACAGAATTCCATAGGTTCCCTTGGGACCTACCCCTTTAGCAGGAGACTCCTCATCCTGGCCGTGTGAAGTGCTGCTGGATCCTCTGCCATTGATTCATGCTGCGAAGAATCCTTTGGGAAGCCTGACACCAGTGTGCATTTGATCTGCAGCCTTGCTCTTAGGAGGTGGACTGGGGGAATGGGCTGAGGCAGCTCTGCTGCTGACTGTGCTGTGGGAATCACCAGTGGAAATGGGGAGCTTTTACCTTTGGAAGCAGTGTCAGAAAGGAACACAATGTGCATTTGGAAATACTTGCATTACTATTTCATTTAACTGTCTATTAGAAATGGTCCTCGTGGGTGGAAATGTCAAAACAGAGACATTTAAAAATGCATAACAGTATGTTCTCAATACGTAAAGCTGATTTAGAAGGGTGGTGCCTTGACTCAGTAATGTTTATCCTGATGTTTGGGAGAACAGCAGCAGATCCTGTGCAAGTGTAATGTGAAATCCTGTACTGTTACCCCTCTATGGCAGTGAATGTCAGCTGGGTTACTTGATTTGCTGTCACTGACGTTCTCTGCCCACCCTGCTATAGATGAATCACCCTAAACTTTATTTCTCTTGTCTTCCTGACCTGATTTCTGTACCTGATACCACTTGTTTCTCTCCACTGAACCTGTCTCCCCCACCCATTTGTTCCCTAGTGCTGCAGGACACCATTTAATGCTTTCATTACTCTCAGGATTCTTCTAAGGCCAGAACAAACTGTTTCAGATGGGGATTTTTTTTCCTCCCATATTTTCAATCCATTCTATGCACTACTGTGCTTACAATAGAATAAATTGTCCATTGTCTCGCCCTACTTCTATATTTTTATAATATTTAAATATTTGCAGGTATAAGTACATAAGAGAGAAACTGTAGGGAAATTCCATTAACATTTTCTGAAATGTAATTTGTTTCATATTAACCTAGGGGAAGAAATTAATGAAAATTTACTGTGTTAAGCTGAGAAATAAGTTTCCTGGAAATTAAGCATTTGAGGTTTTTTATATATTTATTGAATATTTAGGACACCATCCCATAGCTCTAGGCACTGGGGAATAGTTTGAAAACACAAATTTCTGTATGTTAAACATCTTCTGTCCAACTTGCAAGTGAATTTTTTTAAAAGTTTACAAATTAACAAGAAATGGGAAATGCTGTGTGTCTATTCTCTCCTGCCATAGCCAGCTGCAGGAAGCCTGGCACTGGAAACCTCCAGGCACAGGCCAGAAGGGTCTAACTGGTGTGGAATGTGAGGATGTTCTCTCATCAGCCCTCGTCAGTGTAGCAGATTTTGTGTGAAACAGCAGATTTCTTGCCCTGCAGAGTTCTGCTGCCACTGAGCTGTGTGGTTACAAAGCCTTCTGCATCCTCTTCCTCGTCTCCAGGCTGCAGGGAATACTCTCCCAGCATGTCAGGTGTAGTCAAACTGTTTCCTCTAAGTGGTATTGAGGGAATTTGTGTGTCAGGATCTCTGTGACACCTTTGTCAAGCCCTGGCTTAACTATGTCAGTGATCACATATCAGGAATCAATAAATGATGAGGAAAAATGCCCTTGTGCCTTTTAGGGGCTGGAAATGACCTATATGTGTGTATGCACCTTGCTAAAAAAGTATTGCTTGCAGACTCCAAAACTTCACATTTCTCTCTCTTTTTCTCTGGCAGAAACATGTCAATTTTAAGAGTATTCATGTGTTTTGAATGATGAGGTTGTAACAAGCTCAACTTGTATGCACAACTGACATATTTTTTTCCCCTGAAGGACATGTCAGAAGAAGCACAGAGCTGAGACAAGAGGAGAGCAGCTCTCTGGGCTTGCAGAGGCTGGTGTTGGTGGGCTGAACTGAACAGCAGTGCTGTGTTTTGCCTGGATTCAGGCAAGACTTGCTAGAAAATAGATTGTTCCTTGTGTGTGTATGGTGTGTTATGTGCATATACATACCAGATCATTTCATCAGAGTTGTGAGCTGTTGCAGCAGTGTCAGAGCACAGCAGACAGAGCCCTGTTGCATTTCTCATTCTGAGGTCTTTCCCTCCTGGGCTCTTTTATCACCAGTGTCAATGCTGTGAAACATGATTCCATCTTTCCAATGTTTCTCTGTTAGGCCTACTTTTTCCTCAATTCTTTCTTGTAAAAAAAAAAAAAAAAAAAAGGCTGTCATGGTTTTGTTTATTTGAAAAAATGTCCTTTTCACATTCCTTATCTTACAGACACTCTCTGCTCAAGCATCTGTCAGTGTGTCCTTTCTGCATTGATGGCACACAGATTTCGTCCTGGATTTGAAATGTACTTTTTCTTCTCTACCCTGATGTGTGTGTTGTAGCTGCCACTTCAGCATCACGGGGTCATTGAAAAAAGAATGTTTTACCACTCTTACTCTCACCCTTTGGAGTATGGTGCAGAAAACTCTTACTCTCCAATATTTCTTCCAGGCTTCACCATTAGGATGTGGGAAAATGTGAAAAACCTGTGATCCGTACAGTAAAATGGCAGAGGGAAACAGCAGCATTTGTTATTCGTACGATTCTTTATGCTGAGCCTTTTCACTTCAAAGGGAATTGTAAACCAACCAACCAGCCCCTTCATCATTTGATAATTTGAAGGCAAACAGCAGAAAAGACCTGGCTTGCAAAACTGCATTAGGAGGCTTTTTAGAATCTCTGACAATCAATCCAAGGTAAAAATATAAAATATTTCGCTACTGATTTTTTTGCACATCTCAAAAGGATAAAAAATATAAGTATTTTGGAAATTTATTTGTGTTATATATGTTATATATTTCTGCTTCACTCTTTCCTTGGAAGCATTATCTAGAAGCCCTCAGGGAGAAGAAAAATTAAGATCAATAGACAAAACTTAGCGAGCTAGAGGTGTGCTGACAGCAGTGGCAGCACAGGCTGCATCTCTAGTTTGTTCCTTTCTGGCCTCTCTTCTGTCCTTGGCTATTAACTGTGGCAGGTAGGTGAGCAAGCTGGGTGTTACCCACTCCCTTGCTGCTTTTGTGTGGAGTGGGAATAGTTTGAGTTCAGTAGGCAGATCCTGCCATCTGGTGATTGCTCATGCACCCGTGGGGTTGTTGCTTGGGTGGAATTTGGCCCTTTGAAAGGGAATTTCCTACTGCTGCTTTACTTGTGCTCCTTTTTCCAGAGATAGGATCTTCTTTGTACATCATCCTGCACTACTGATTTGCTTTATTGACACGTTCTTGAGGAAATTGGTGAAGGCACCTCAGGCCTCACGGCAGCCTCAACACCTGCAAAGACAGGGAGGAGTCTCGGGATGAGCCCTGCCAGCTCCTTACAGCTCATCCTTTTCTCCCAGTGTGTATTTGTGGTGCCTGTGAACTGCAGCCCCTGGCTCACAGCCTTGGAGTCTCATTACAGTGAAAACTTGCTGCCCCTACCTCATCCTTTCCCTCCCTAGTTCCTTTTTCTCTCTACACACAAACTCAATTTCTCTCCTGTGCCACTCCTGGTGCCCTCTTCTCCGGGCACCACTCCTGCTCTGACCACCTCCCCTTGCCCTCAGCCAGCTGCCTTGGACTGCACTGGCATGGGAACTGCACTGCAGCTGCTCCTGACTGGCAGGAGTGTTTGATCCAGGGTAGGATTCCTAAATAATGCAAATTGATACTAATTTTTCCTGTGCAATGGTGGATCAGGATCCCTTATGCCAGCCAGCCTTTTACCACTGCTTCTGCACCACTATTCCTGCTCCTCCTTGCATCTCCTTGCCCTCGTGTGCCACGTGGAGCTGTGGAAGTCTGAGGTAAGCCCAGAGATGGAGCAGGGATGGCTCCTGTCTCCAGTGCCCCTGGAAGTGCTCAGTGTGCTCAGCTGCACTCATTTGTTTTGTTTGGTTTTGGGGAATCACACAAGGAGCAGAAGCTCAGGCAAGCTGGAATCACTTTCCTTGAACCCCAGGATGACTTTAACATCTCTCAGGCAGAGAAGCAGCTGCTTAATTAAACATCAAGGGCAGTGGAACAAAATGGCAAAAATGGTCCTGACTTTCCCCTGTGGAGTGAACCAAACCAGGTGCTTGCACTTGGAAAAGGCCTGGAGTCCCAAATTCACCTGCACGTGCCAGGGCCAGCTCCAGGGCTCTGCCATGGCACATGGGAGGGGCAGGAATGGGTTCTGTACCTATGCACTTAGAGCCACCAAGCTTTAATGGCTATTGCAGATAAATGCTTCAGGGGCAAGAGTTTTACCACTTGTCATCTTCCTAGTATAAATAAGTTTTGGAAGGGTATTTGGCTAAATCTTGCTGGCTAAATCCACAGAAACGATCTCACCTTCCTTCCCTCAAAGTATTTATGCTTTTCTTAGAAAACTGAATTTTTCCATTATTTTTCTGTATAGCTGACTGGATGGCACTGGAGTTTTGGTCCGGCTTACAATATATTTTGAAAAGAAGAAAAATATGGTTCCATTACTTAGTGACCAGGGGACGGTAGCAGTACAGAAGGAAAAGAAAGACATGTCCAGTGTGTCTTCTGAGTCACATGTAGGCTTAAAATTTTCTAAGAGCTATAAAACTTAGGAAAAATTTAGAAAGTGTTGTATTTAGAGTTAAAAGTTGAATGCAATAGAAAGCTGTTTCAAAAATATAGAGGGGAATGGGTCAATAAACTTGCTTGAGTTCTGTAGGATGAGCTATGTCACCACCATGTGACAGGGAAGTTTGGTAAGTTGATTGTACTCTGATCCAGGGGGAAAAGTTGCATGGTTTCTCATGAGCTGGTTCCTCAATTTCCTTGAAATTCAAATTTTTATTTGCTGTAATGGATACAGAAAGAGGAAGATGGTTCTTTTCAGAGACAAAAGTAAGAAAATGACATTTAAAATTGTAATGTCCCTTAGGGAAGAGATATCTGTTCTGTATTGTTCAGAGGGATTTGTCTCAGCATGGTATCCATTTTTCAGTTCTATAGGAATTCTCTTGAGGTTCTTACGGCCTCTAAACAAGGTCACTACATAGTTTGGGGAAAAACTGGAAGGATGGTCTTCTATTGCTGTCTCTGGCTATAAATATTATGAAAAATACATTTATACAGTTTGTGTGCAGTATGGATATGAAGAAAGAGATTTAAATTTTTAAGTAGTGTCTTTGAGAAATGCTAGGCAAATTCCCTGCCACACCTGGGCTGGTGAGGCACTCCTGTGGGTGCTCCCTGAGCCATAACTGCTGGAATTTCTGTACCTCCAGTGGTTTCCTGCATTTTTTTTTGCTTGTGGTTAGCTAATTAATAATTTGTGTTAGTTACGGTGAGAGGATCTATAGAGAAGTGAATTAATACTTGGTTTATATTAAAGAGCGACATGATTGATGTGCTAATTACACAGATACTTGTTCTCAATATTCTACTTTATTATATAGAAATATGAAGGCCAGCTGCAATAGCAAGCTCTGCTAATATATAAACACACACAATAACAAGGGCAAGATGAATGATTTTCCATGTTCATAAAATGTCTCTTTTTTACTTCACCATGTACGACTCGGACAACACCTGGAATATCTTCTTGCTGGATAGGAGGGAGCTGGGATTGGGAGCTCCTGAGTGGTGGGGATGATATCAGCTGCTCCCTGCACAGGTGACATGAGTGCACAAGGCAGTAGTTAAGCTGAAGGATGTAGTTAATCCTACTGCCACCAAAATAAATTAGTGCAGTTCGATGTCCAGCTCTGCTTTGTGGGGCTGATTGTGTGTATGAAGTTATGCATGTAACTTGAGCTTTTACAGTCAGAACTTAAAGCACAATTCAGGATCATATTATAAAGCAGCAAAGTGACACTCTGTTTCTGTATCCCCCTCAATTATCCATGTTCTTCCATATTTGCTCATATTTGGAACACTTGGATTTGTAGGAAGAGCCCAAATACCTCTATTCAGCTTGTTATATGTGCAGGATTAAATATAAATAGAGCATTATAAAGCTCTGCTGTTTTATACTCATGTACACATGTAATATCTGCTTTATTTATTATTTTTAGGAGAGATTTTAGGTATGGTTTAACAGGCTGATATATTTTGGTACAGCTGCCTTCTGCATTTCCTTACTTGTAAAGCCTTAATGGCCAAAGTGCATTTGTTTGTACAGGTTTGCAGGGGTAAAATAAACTAGACCAAATATATTTCAGAAGCTTTAAAAACAGTTTAAAGTAGATGTTTCTATAAATCCCTATTTTATTACTGGAAGTGCAGCTATTTCATGGAATAGGACATGGGGTATTGTTTCCTTTTTCCCTGCTGGAAGACACACACAGCTGATCAGTGGCATTTACAGAGGGAGAATGAAGCACATTAAGGAACTGTTTGCACAGTGCTATATGCTGAAATACTAAGTCGGTCCAAATTCCCATGAACTTTAATGGTATTTTTTTTTCTTCTAAGCAATTCTCTGTGCAAGCCTCATTAAATGAAGAAAGGATTTCTATTGATTACGTTAACTTTCACACCTGGCTGGGAGGATTCAAGCGTGAGCACTGCGAAACTTTATCCCTGTTACATGCAAAGGAAGATAATATATTGGGATGTGGAGAAATCTCTGGGTGGGAAAGAAATCCCAACCAGCCCTTTGAAAGCATGCCCCTTGCTGGCCGCTTTGGAGCTGGAATCGGAGAGTCAGGGAAAGGTTAGGGTTGGAGGGGACCTTAAAGAACATTAGTAAATGATCCTGGTGGATAAAAACAAGCGTGTTGGAGGAGACCTGGAGAGGAGCCTGTTCCAGGGCAGAGGCTGCACGTTAAGGATGTGTAATTCTCACTACGAAAATTGGTTCTTTTTCCAAGCCAGGTAATTTTGCAAAACTGAACCCTGGAGTTGCTCTGGATGTTCCTTTGTATGTCTTTGGTGTGGTCTGTGGAACAAAGGAGTTCAGCATGTCCTTTCTGGCATTATGAATTCCAGGGAGAGCTCAGGTGCTCTTCTCCCCTGCACTTTGGGAGCCAAGCAGGACAACCCTGGTACTCCATGGACTGCCCCAGACTCTGCTCCAGCTCTCTGGGGACTTCTTGTCTGTGCTGTTGCCACTTTGAGATACAAAGCTTAAGGCATTCATGCTGACATTGCTGCCTTGTTAGCCCCACCTGGCAGGGGAACAGAGAAGCCTCCTTTCAGATGGCTACAGCTTCATAGAGTGGCTCCCCTAAAACTCTGTCCAGTGGACATTATTATCTGTGATTTAAAAACAAAGCAAACCAAAACCATAGATTTTTTTTTTTAATTAGAAAATAGAACATATTAAAATTGGAGTTAATGTGATGTGAAGTATTCTGCCAAATTGGAGTAATTGATGGTAATAAAAATAGTCCATTTAATGGTGATTTAAATTCCTGTGTTCTGCATCTGTAACATTAGAGTAGAATCTTGTCTGTTTTTCACTTTAAGCAATCTACTTTAAAGTACTTACATAGTAAGCATTATTTACTGCTTTTAGGATTACCCTAAACTAAGATGTGCCTCATTAGTTTTCCTACTTCATAGAATAAAAAAATTACAGCATTTTTCTTTAAAGTGCATTTTGCACTTCTGCAATTACCATATTGATGATTGTTTTTCCTATGACAAATAGACTATGAAGTTCTGTTGCCTTCTCTACATCCTAGCAGTTGTTAATTTTGCAGTAATAGTGAGCTCTAACAGGCATGATGGGGGGCATGATTTGGTCTGCAGTGTGTATTGGTCAAATGCAAATGGTGTTGTAAAATGATGTTAAAATTAGAATGTGTGAGAGAGCCACGTGCAACTACACTTGATCAGCTATTTTGGTAAAGCTGATTAAGGATTGGCTTTTAGGTTGCTGGGTTTTAGTTAGTACAAAGGGGTTATTTTTAGTGGTACAAAATATTCCGATATTTTGAGTTTAGAGTGACTTGAGCTTGTACTTAAAGAGAAAAAACCCCAACAAACAACTTGTATGGTGATATTATGCAGGTGTCACACACAGAGGTACTGCTGGAAAGTTCATAGGTTTGTCATCACCCGTGCAGGTAATCAGTGAGTATCCCAACATTTCATCCAAAGATTTCATCTCTGGAGCAGCTGTTGGCAACCTTCCATCCCCACCATGCCAGATCCTGGTCACTAAATAGCCACTGCCTTCATAGAGACATGCAGCAATGCAGATGTGCTTACCCTCAAAAGGAACCTCTTATTTGAGCTGTGCTTCATACCTGTGCTTCATCAGAAGCAAATCTTGCAGCTCTGTCCGTGAGGCTTTGCTGACTGAGTGGTGCAAGCTGTGGTGCCTCAGTGCTTCCATCCTTTCTCAAAGACATCATTAGCTTTTTACAGAATAGACAGTGTAACAACATTGTTTCCTGGGAGCATAGTCTCTCTTGTGTTAAAATTAAGCAGGCACCCCCTCTTCTCATTGATAGTTCTATGGCATCCTAAATAAAACACTAATGCTTAAATATGTAAAAAAATTACTTTAGATGTCTTACTGTGTGGGTTTCTGGTAGTATTTGGTTAGATTCTCAGAGTTCCTTCAGTTTCTGTGGACTAGTGTTTGTCTCCAGACCAAAGTTCAGAAATAAGGGCTTTTTGTCTTTCACAACAGGCATGTGATGCACAGGCAGTGGGATACAAAGTGGTGATGGCAAAATGAAACTGAGATATTTGCAGCTTTTTTGGGTCTCACACAGAATATGAAAAAAACATACCTCTGTTTGTAAATGAGCTCCACATGTCTTTCCATGGGAGTGATGACTTGAAGTCTCACAGCAATTTTGTCCCTTTTTTTCCTGCTCTGGAATCAGGAATGTATTTTGCTCTAAAAGTATATATTTGTTGAGACTGATCTTTATCCCTCTCTATAGCCCAGTGAGAAGTGAATGAAGACTAATTTGGAAGCAGGTTAAATGGCAGCAGAAATGGCATTTCTTCTAATCCAACTTGAGGTTAATGTTGCTGTAGCTTCTCAGTTGTGTGGATGGTTCTCTGGTTTTCATAAACGTCATCTTTGCAGGAGTTTGGATGTTCAGCACAGACAACACCACCGAAGAAAATGGGCATGTGGAGGGTTGGAAAGTGTTGGTACTGTGTGACTGTGTGTTCCAGGAGCTTTGTGAAGCTCTGCCAGGGGAGGTTTAGGCTGGATGTTAGGAAGAGGTGGGTGCTGGGGCACTGCCCAGGCTCCCCAGGGAATGGTCATGCCCCACGGCTGCCAGAGCTCCAGGAATGTTTGGACAATGCTCTCAGGCACAGAGTGGGATTGGTGGGGTATCCGTGCAGAGCCAGGGATTCACTCCAGGATCCCAGTGGGTCCCAGCTCTGGATGCTCTTATTATTCTTGGCTGACAGCAGCCAGCTGCTTAATAGACTAAATCCATGGCACAATAGAATGTTTAGAACATTCCTAAGATTTAGAACCACTTTGGAACGTTAATCTGGGGTCTGTAAATGGCAGGAGATTGTGCCAATGGCAGCAGATGGCGAAAATGCTAAGAAAGGTGAAAAATTGGAATCTGGAATCCCATCATTTTCGTTTGGATATGATTCGGGGAAAGGCGTTTTATTCCAAATATGCTTTGAATTGAAAATTTGTAGCTTGCGTGACTTTGAGTCTTCATGGGGTTGTTTTGTAGATATCAGTAAGTCATGAAAAACATTAAATTTTAAACAGAATGAAGACACCTTTCAGGACACTCCTGCAACTTGGCTGTAAAGCTCCCATATGTGTCAGAGAAACTCATGAGTTTTCAGCAGTCATTTTTAATATGTATGGGTTTTTACTATTCTAGACTCTTCTGTCAGTCTTCTTTAATTCATCTTTATAAAGGCTAGAACTACCTTACTTAAGCATTTCCAGGGGCTGATATGTTGTAATTTTTGGGTCTATGAGAAGGTAAAGGAATGTGTGGCAGCTGGGAGAATCAACCATGAAGAATTGTTCTGTGTATGGTCAACGTTCATTACAAGGAATATTTTCAGGACTTTGTCAAAATGTAAATCTCTTAAGTAACAACACTGGGAATATGTCTTCACCTTTTTTTTTCCCTCTGTGAGTGTTCCCCAAAATGAGTCTCTTATTTCTTCTAATCCAACTTCTTTTTCACTGTGCATGCTGGAAGTTGAACGAAATTCTGAGACCTGTTTCTAGTTTTCATAAAGTTATGTGGATCTGGGCCTCTCTAAGGTTGTTTTCCAGTTCTGAAGAGCTCTGCTTTCTACTTTCTTCTGTGTGATGCCTATGGACAGCAAATGGCAGGGGGGAAAGATGGGAAGAGAATTTGTCAGATATGCCAAATATTGAGTAGCAAACGTTCTAGAAATTCCAAGGTCTCCAAGGGCTTGGCTTTGCCCAGGAGGGTAATAATTTTCTGTGAGTGGTTGTACATAATTCCAGAGCAGAGCCAGGAACTGCAAACAAAAATATTACTTGATTCTCCTAAAACAGCATTGCTTTGTTCGAGTCTCACCAAATACTCAGAAATTCTTAACCTCTTGCTGCCTGTGGAGATTAATCCATAGGAGTTCTAAGGAATGATATGGTAGAATATGAAAGAGTCAGGCTATAATTCTCTAAGTCAGTGTTTTCTATAGATATTTTCTCTGATGTAGTAACTAGAATGTAGTATGCAGCTGGCCTGATTTTAAAGTAAAATTTTTCAATAATACAGCAGGATAATTAACTATCACAACAATTTAGCAGAGGAAATGGTGGCTTTTCTTGTATTTAAGGTTTTAAAATGCATTGTGTTCCTTTCTAAAGGATGAGTTTTAGTACAAACCAATGTAGTGGCTTAGACCAGGAACCTCTTGGTTGAACTCCACAGGCTGCATTTCAGTTTGGGAATTTGCTTGGGAAATCAGTTCCGTTCAGTGTTTTCATTAGCAGTGAGGAGGACAGAATACAGAGTAGCTTATAAAGTATGCAGATGACACCAAGCTGTGAGGATCTGAAAATGCTTTTCTGTATCAGATCAGAATTCAAAATAAACTTGGCAGATTGCAGAGATGGTCTGAAATCAGCAAGATGAACTCGAATTAAGTGAAGTGCCACATGATATATTTAGGAAAAAGAATTAGATACACAAATTCAAGGCAATACCTGTTAAGAGGAAAACCAGGTACCAAGGTCTGCAGTAGTTTGCAACACACTGGTGTTGCAAACTAAGGAAATGTAGTTCTGGAATATGTGAAGAGGGAGGCTGTGCCTGTAATGTTGGGTAATTACTCCAAATTAGGGCTGGAGAGGTCTCAGTTGACATGCCATATCCATGTTTGGTTATGGCTTCTAAAAAGCCTCTGGAAAACTGCATCACTTAGAAAATTGAGTTTGCCTAAGTTGAGACAATGTTAGGAACAACCATCTGATAGCTAAAGCTTTTAAGACAAAAGGAAGAGAGAAATTTTCTCCGTATTCCTGAGTGAAGAATTAAGTGAAATTTTTGCTATTTGCACTCACAGTGATGAGAGTTGTGTTTTACAAAACACTTTTTGAAGCCTGAACCCGAGAAAAAGCCACCTAGAGTTGTTGTAGAACCAACTTTTCAAGGGGAAGTTATAGAAATCTGTGCTGGGTGTACCTTCCTCAGCCCAAGGTGGCTAGGTGATGCCTTTCAGCACGTGTAACTGTGCAGGAGATGAGAGTAGAATAAATAGCTTGAAAATTTTTTCTCTTCAAATGTCCTGGAAAAGTGGAATGGCCACTTCTAGTGGGAAAAGCTGCCTACCCTGTGGGGCAGACTCAGCACAACTTGGGGCTGCAGCTACAATTTGGGATTGTGGGACTAGAGACGTTCTAAACCCAAAATGCATTTCTCTCTCATACACATTCCCCTGGTTACAGAGATCACCAGAGGAAGAACGTGATTCATAACTACTGACTTTGCCTCTAACTGCGAAGAAACTATTTATTTAACTTTCTTCCCAGAAGAGTTTCCATTAATTCTGTTGATGGAAGCATTTTTCAGCATTATGATAGTGAAATAAAGCACAGAGCATTAAACCTTTCTCTGCCTCCAGAAGTGAGAAAGAAACACTGGCGGGAAACTGACCTTGAAAAGGTAATGCTTTGGTTTCTTATTAATTTAGAAATCTGAGTTAGTTTGATGCTCTAATTGCAAATTATATTTTAAAATATTTTCCTTTATCAACCTTGATTATTTAAGAGAATTTACCAACTGGCAAGTTTCAAGTACTTTTTCTTCCAAACTCTTTTATACCACAACACTGCTCCTAATCATCTGTGAAAAAGCTGCCATGCAACGGAAGACTGGGAATTGCTAACAGTAATGATGGAAACTAATTCAAACGAGGCCACAGGTAGAAGTTTTGTGAAAGCAATCTGCATCTTTTCAAGCTGGTCAAGCTATAACAGCCTTTAGAAAAGCAGTTTTCTTCATTCCAGAGGAAGCCTAGCCATTATCTCTGTACCAGGACAGGACACAAAAGGAGGCAACAGTGATGTTGGGAAAGTTTTAGCCAAGTTGGCCAACATTGTCTTTCCTTTGCTTCTCTGCCCATGAAGTGGTTCACCAGCAGAGGGGCAGTGTGGAACCCAGGGCACTTTCTTTGCCAAGCTGCCCATGGTCTGACCCTTCCATGTCTCTCCCCGGCTGCTCTGGAGAGTTGTCCTGAGAGCTGCAATCCCTTCCGGAGTTGGCTTCCAGAGGCTGCAGAGCCGAGCTAATCTTGTTACAGTGCTATTTTGGACGCTGTGATTTAATACTCCTACGGGGCTGCCTTTCCCTAAAAGAAGTGATGTAGCATTTTTCAGTAAGGGGTAGTGAAAGGTGAGTGACGGGCAGTGTGAATCATGGCATAAATCATTTCAGGCACGGAAGTGCAGCTTTCACTCCAGAGGAAAGATATTAGGAAAGGATGTCAATGTTTTAACTTTTTAATTGCATCTACTTGTTTGTTGCTACTCTCATTCTTTTTGCTTTTGGCTTAATTATTTCTCCCTAAAGTATGCTGCTTACCTAATAAGTTGACTAAGCTTGAAAAATTGATTCAAATACATATTAAATAAGAGTTTGTGAGCTACAGTCACAGTGAGCAACTCCTGAGTAAGTTGGTTTCTTTAGTAGCACCTTCAGTCTTACCAAAAATACCCCAGCTATTTGATGTGCCTTTTGTTCTGTTCACAGCTTTATCAGCATCTAAACTTTATGACAATTTAAATAAATTTTAAAATCAAGCCAACCTCCCCAAATTTTGCACCGAAATTAAACTCTGTTTCTCTGTGTGGAGGAAGGTGATTTGTTCCTTGCCTGCTGCTCTGGTTTAAGGCAGGTTAGAAAGGAGCTGTTTCTGTAATGTGTAACAGCTGAGGCTGTAGACTAAGTGATTTTTTTTTCCTTTGGCCAGCAGTAATTATCAACAACCTTGTAAGCACAATAAAAGGAATGAATAAGTAAAGATTCTCTAAGAAGTTATTTAGATTCTTGCCTGTTGTTATTTACAGGCATTCTAGATAAAAGGCTTAATGTTAGGTTGCAGAGGTTCACAGTACACAAGACTATAATGACAGAAACACTTTGCATGTTATTACATAGGTTCTAGAAAAATCCTTGCCCTGATCTGATTAAGGAGACAATCTTGAACAAGATTATGGATGTTTTTAAGTTAATATGCTGTGAAATCAGCAGTGCTAGTACTGCACAATTCAGGAATATGCATGTGTCTTCAGAGGATGAGAGCTCTGAAAACACATGCAGATCAACAGGATAGTTTTGACTTTTTCTCAGATTTGATTCAGGGACAAACTTTGCCCTTTGTGTTAAGAAGAAAATGATTTTATATTGGCACAACATGTACACAGATCTAATGCAGTAAAACCTGGGTAGGTTACAACACTCAGTCAATACAAATTAATGTGTTTTGATAATTGCACATGGAGTGAATAAACAGAGAGTGATCAGAGAACACCACAAAATGATGTTCTGGATTTATCACAACTGTGTCTGTGTCAGGAACTTACAGTGATGTGTTTCATACAATTATTTTTGGAGGCACTGTCTATTGTAGGGAGTGCCCACTTCCTGAAGTTGTTTCTTTTTGAGAGGAGAACTGGGTTTGCCAAGTTAGAAAGTGTGTGAATTTATTCCACTTCACAGGAATAAATATCTTTGCTGCTGCACTACAGCTGAGAGTGAAGATTCTGGGTGCATGGGGACTAGAATAAGTACATAAATTTGATTGTGAATTAGCAAGTTGCTCGGCCTCTAGAGATAGAAGTCTCTGGAAGACTGCTCTCATTATTTTCTAGGCTGTACCAAGGTCTGCTGTGCAGTCTAGAAGGTTAACTTCAGGGACTGTAATATTCTAGCAAGTTTCCTCCCTCCCAGATCCTGAGTCATAGGAGCTTGGGAAGCAGCCAGGAATTGCACCAGACAGGATAGAGTTTTTAAAGCATTGTTGTGACTGAGATCTATCAATGACTTCCAGACAGGCATTTACATGAATGAAACAAAAGATAGGAGCTTTATGCTCTGAGTATTTTCCCCTTCTTATGTTCTTTTATGGTTTTTTTTCTTTATGCCTTTTTTTGTCTTTTTTATCTCTTATTTTCTCTATTGAAAGCATTTTTCCCCTCTTCCGTTTTGTCAAGAAAAGATAAATTTTAAGACCTCAAACAGGAATGCAAGCTATTCAGTTATGCTACAGTTGCATAATAAAACCCTGAATTAAATGTCAGGGTTATAATTATTACTGAAGAATGCTGGCAGGTGAGACCAGGTAACTCAAGCCAAGATACAAAAGGTGGTAGAAATGACTGTATTAGAGAGTTGATGTTCAGAGAAGGCATGTTAGGGTGAGTTGTAGCAGGCAAAATGATTTATTAGGCAGCTGTGATGTATTTAGTTTTAATTTATTGGCAGGTGAATCTTAGCTGAGAGCATTTGTCTGGCAGTTTGTGCCCTTTCTTTGATCTTTATTTACCCGAGGCCTCTCCGTGTGGCCGAGGGGCTCCTTGGCTCTGCGGGGACAGCAGCTGGAGCTGCCCCTGCTGCCCTCAGAGTGCTGCTGTTTGTTGGTTTTCCTCGTCTCCATCCACCTTCGTGGAGGTAAGGAGGGAAATAAAGGATGTGCTGCAGCAAAAGAGTAACCTCTGTGTTTTCTGTCACACCTTTCCCCTCTGGAAGCGAGGGAATTTCCATGACTGCCGCTGGCACCCCTCAGTCCATTGTGAGGTGAAAATGGGCCTTCCCTTGATCTGATTTGTGCTGTGTGGGCCCTTCTCGTTTACCTGTGATAAATTTATAGGTTGACACTGTTTGCAATGAGATCCTTGGAGTGTGGGGGTGAGGGAGCAGTGTCCATCCCACACACACCCAGCAGCAGTTCCTGGGACCAAGCTGGGTGCCGGCAGCTGTGTGGCAGCTCAGAGGTGGGAAAATGTGGTTAGGATGTGCAGTTCCCACATCCATTGCCACAGGAACTGTTCCTAATGCTTTGGTTAATTTGTGCTTTGTCTCAGCACAACTGGCGCATGTCCAGCAAAATCAGGTGTGGAATAAAATTTTGGATTTTACAAACTCTGTAGATTTTTAGGGCACAGTCCTGTAATAGAACTAAGTAAGTGCATGTGAACAATATCACTGATTTTAGTAGGGCTGTTGATGCCCTCTGATTTATATATATTTGTTCTTGGCTGAGGCTGTAACCAGCATCCATCCTCTGGAATTCAGTGCATGTCATGTCCTTGCCTCCAAAACCCGCCCTGATGGCAAAGAAAGAAATATCAGCAATTTCCCAACAGTGTCCACTATAAAACTGAGATTTTCAGCCAGTTGTAACTTCACCCAAATGTAATTGCTCAGCCCAAAACTTCCTGTGCTAGGTATGGTGAGCAAGGCCGATTTTTTTGTGTAAGAAAATGTTGGCTGAAATGTTTCTGTCAGTAGGAAAAATGCATTTGGGGTTTTTTTTAATCTTGGAAGACCTGTGCTGCTCTCATATTTTGGAGCAAGGAATGCAGCAGAAGAGCTTTCTGGTCTGAAAGCAGTTACTGGCATTAACAACAAACCTCTTTGCCAGTACCCGGGAATGCAAATAAATTTGATAAAATCATGAAGTTCTAAAAATTATGTATCAGAAGCAATATTCAGTACAATGCTGTATTAGAACTTGGCAGCTGAATGCTGTCTATATTGAGAACATACTTTTCTGTGTCACTCCTATATGTGAAACCATAGAAAACTGGATTTTGTCTTTGTTTCTGCCACAGAGCAACTGGGTGAGGCTGGATAAGTCACTTAGGAGTACCAAGTTGCTCATTAATTTTACACTTTTCATTCTCTGAGTGTCTAATTTTGAGACAATTTAGGTCAGGTTTTTATTTCACATATAACTGCTGTCAGTTTTGTGTGTGGAATGACCAGTTCCTTCTCCTAACCATGATGGAAACCATCTACCTGGGTAATACCTGAGGGTGTGCTGAGAGCCAGGAGAACAGGCTGGTCATGGCACTGTGGTTCCAGTGTTTCAGAAACCCTGTTTCTGAAGTTTTCCTTCATGCAGATCTGAAATCTGCCCTCCCTCAAGTTAGTGGCTGTATTAAACACCCAGCTGAGGTTCCCCAGGCAGCTTTGGTGCAGCACTTTTTGACCTGAAGGTTGGTTTTATGTGTGTGAAGTGGTCAAGTGTGGAACGAGCTGAGACAGAAAGTATTTTGCATCTGAAGATACTGTATTTTATTTATGGCTCAGTCAAAATAAATTAAAATAATAGATTATTGTTTTGAAAGCAAATTACTGGGAGTACTATATATCTACTGTGGCAAGTGCTGAAGAGATGAGAATGTCTTACAATGCCAGAGTGAGTTGTGTAAACAAGAGTATTTATATACTCAACAGCAGCAAATCTCCGAGAGGATTTTTGTTGGGTTTGGTTTTTTTCTTGGCTGAGTCTCCACTGATCCCACTTTATCCCAAAGGAGGAGGAGGAGAAAACTAATGTGCCTATCACACATGTTCCATTATTGATTTCCATTTCAATCCACCCAAAGTCTTCTGTGCTGGAAATAATTAGACCCTGTGAACAGAGATGAAGCAAAAATCTATACAATGCTGGATTGCCAGAAATGAAGACAAGGGTGCCTAATTAATGTTGCATATAGAATGCCTTTTGGATGAATGGGCATCCCTTTCTCAGAAGCAGCTCAACAGCAGTCATGTCACAAATTTGCTGTTAATTAAATGGTGTTCACTGTGTTCCTGTAAAAATGGCATGGAGGAAGAAAAACATTGGACAGCAGCAGCATTTACAAAAGCTCCGCAAAAAAAACAAATGTGCAGCCTTCGTAAGGATGGCAGGATATTTTCTTCCATATGAAATTCACTTTATGGGTTTTCTCAAAGCTCCAAAAGGAATGTCTGGTCACTGCAGAAGTTAGAGCATTTCAGAAGTTGGACTGGAAGTGTGTTGGGAGGGCTGAGGGGAGGCAGAATATTCCTGGGAGCTGAGGCAGGATGGATGAGAGCAGAGCTGCAGCCTGGCCAGGGTGTAAGGATTGTTCAGGGGGAGAGTCAGGGTCTAAAGGAAGCCACGAGGTTAAATTTTCTCTACAAGAAAGATGAACTGAAGGTGATCTGAGGCTGTATAAAGCACCTTGGGATCTGAGAAGGCAGATCTTTTGGCAGAGTGTAAGTGAGCTGATGGAAAGGCTTCACAACAGCCCTCACTAAGAGCAGAAATATCTGGAGGGAAAAACTGGAGGGGATCTGAAGTACCTGAAGCAGGCTAAGAGAATAATGTCAGCTGTATTCATATGCAGATAGCAGCAGTGGGGTTGTTGGTGCTTCAGAGGTCTCTGTAGTAGAGGGATTCTGGGACAGCTCTTCTTGTCCTGTAATTTGCAGGCCACTGGTACCTTCTCTCAGCCTTTAATTCTCTCCTCTTATCTCTGATTCCCCCTTGCTCTTCTAGATATCTGTTGTGGCCAATCTAAGCGATACAAGTGCTCTCTGTGCATCTCTGGAGAATTTAAATAGCATCATTCCCTCCTTCTCTTTTTTCCTATAAATAGAGGGGAAGTTTATCCTCTTTAGGAAAAGATAGAAAACATTTTTTTCTAAGAAACTAGAGAATGAGTAAATCCCAGGCTCCTCACTCGAGTAGATGGATTCAACTTACGAGCCTGTAGGAATCTTCCTAGGTTGGACATTAAACTGCAAGAATAGATGTTTTCTGATGAAATTCTAGTTGACATAAATATATTTTTAGCATGGATTTGATAGAGGGAATTATTTTTCCCTATACAGTAGATGCTATCTTTCTGATTTAGGAATTTTATGAAATAATTTGAATGCAGGAGAAAGGTACTAATAAAAAAAGAGATTTTTATGGCATTGTGCCTTCCAAGTCCTCTCTTTTCTTCCCATTTGGGTGCTTAGCCTTGTCTCTCTCTCGTCTCATTCTGCTTTAATAAGCGTTTTTCTCTCCGAGCTGTTGGCTCTGCTGCACAGCTGAAATAGGTGCACGCACAGGTTGTGATTCCTCTCCCCATTATTGCGTTTTGATTCTGAACTCCAGATTTAATCTGTCTAAATAATCCACTCCTGGGACTAAAGTCAACTACTAGAACTTTTTGATGTTCAACAAATAGTAAGGCATTACAATGATTTAAATCAAATAACCAAATCCATATGAAATACACTACTTGTTATCTTTCCAACAGATTGATTTTCTTCCCTGGATCCATTTTAAGCTGCACTGCAGTTGCTAAATCAAAAATAAACTGAGTTTTCAGTCTAGGGGTGTGTTAAGTGTCTGATTTCCATTACATCGCAGCGTGCTACATATTAAAAAATGAAAACATGGAACACATTTTGAGTACAGAATTGAAATGGATTTTCTGACCTAGTCCCAGTGAATGGGCTCTAAAATCCTGGTGACGACTGTAGCTCCTGGACTGTAATTATCATTTGAGTTATTTCATAGCAGTAGGAGACTTTACACCTGTGGGCACAATGGGGACTGGCTGACAGCGGTGCTTTTTGAAATTATTTTGGATAAGTGGGAAAGTTAATCACGTTGGTACAGCTTGTTACCCTGTTGCAAACATAACCTAACAAAGTATTTCAAAGCATTTTTTGACTGTTAACTGTAACTTCAAGAGAGTGTAAAAACAATTCTGGTTTCACAGAAATCAGTCCAGTTCTCTTTTCTTCGGTAGCAGCAGAAGCTCATCTCCACAGCATGTATTTTGAATTCTCATGAGCTTAGAAAGCATCTCTGCTTGCTCAGTCCATCCAGAATCAGACTCCTGGGGCTGTTGCCCTGAGTTAAACGGATCTTACGCATTTCACATAAAATGGAACTGGTCCAGAACATAACCTGCCTTTCTTTTCTCCTGCAGCTTGGCTTTACACCCCCGACAGAACATCGTGCTCAGCGGCGGCGATGACCGCCTGTGGAAGACGTGGGGCTTCCCTGATGGGAACATCCTCATGACAGGGGAAGGTCACACCGACTGGCTCTCAGGCTGCTGCTTCAGGCCCAGGTCAGTGCCCAGAGTCCCTGAACCAGCCCTGCTCCCTCCTGCAGCTCCTTCCTTCACTGGCCTGCTCTGCTGCCTTTCTGTTCTTGGGGGGCTCTGCACTCTCTGCTGAATTCCCAAACGTGTAGATAAAATGTTCCTCTGCCTTTCAGAGTGTTGACTTAAGACTGATTGCTTTTAGTATTTTGTACATCTTAAACTCTTTCCCCGTGCCAGTGCACGTAACAAGGAGTAATAAGCTTTTCAGGTCTTGCTGTATTCATTTTCTCCCTGTTGGTGCACTACGGCAAACACAGTTCCATTATTAATAATACTGAAAAGTTGACTTCTTGTATTAGGCATTATTTGTCATATGACTAAGAGTATTTGGAGTACCTAGAGAATAAGAATATGAACTTTCCTGCTCTTTCATCATATGGATTTGAAGCTGAATTAATAAGTGAAAGTGAACACTGAAAATAAAAATTAAATATTTAAGTTACGAGGGTCATGGAAATAGGGCAAACATGAATTAGGCTTTTTGGTCTTTCTGTTGTAAAATAGGACACCATTTTACTCTCAAAACTAAAATCCATTTGATAAGGCTGAGCTTCTATATGTTGAAATTACTTTGCATCAGATTTGTGAGGCAGCAGTTTAAATAGAGTTCTTTACTGTTAATATAATAAAGGTCTGCCAGGCTATTCACCTGAGGCTCAGTTATAAAAGGAGCATTATTAAGCCTTCAACCTTGTATTTTCATTGTGTTTATTTTATGAAGCAATATTAGCTCTCTTCTTCATGAGCAGGAAATGTATCCTATTTAATTTCATGGTTCCTCCTGATTTCTGAGTTTGTAATGAGCTACCAAAGGCACACACAGTCATCTAAACACAAGAAAATCCCCTCCTTCTTTTCAAAACCTCAAGAAGAAGGAGTCACGCTTTCTGGGATGAATTAAACATGCACTTACTCTTCTCTTGTACCGCTTTCTCAGGCTTTTTCTTAAGGTCCTTGTATTTCATAGTGTTCTCTGTTTCGTGTGTATATCCTTAGAAATAATTACATTTAAAGAAGAGGATAGTATTTAACTTAAGTAATTTCATATAATACAGAAGGAGAGAAATGGAAGGCTCAGCTTCTTGTTTAAGGTGGTAGGAAAATTTGTTTATTGGTACACAGCAGATTTGAGAGTTTGTGAGTGCTGGACACTGTTTAAACTTGCAGATAAACAGAATGCTGCCTTTACCTCTTACCTGTTGTGAATATAAAACTTAGCACAGGGTAAGAAAGGGAAATACAATTAGAAGAGTATGTTATCATTTATAAAGCTGCTAGGCATACTAATCAGATTTCGATAATGCATTGTTACCATGACACCCGCTGACTCAGAGACTCAAAACTATTTTCTCATTAGTCTTTGACCAGAATACAGTCCTTTCAATAGGCTTTCCTATTTCTCATTCAATTATTGAAATGAAAATGAGTTGAGGTACATCATTATTCTCTTGCAGTAGAAATTGACTCCTGCTGAATGCTCTGGAGTGATTCAAAAGCAGTGCTGTTAAAATATTGTCTTCTGTTACTGCATAAAATATATAATGTGGCAGAACACATTTAATCATAGTTTTTTGGGGGTTTTTGGTTTGGTTTTTTTGTTTTTTTTTTAGATATGAGACTCATATATCTGTTTTTTCTGGAAGTAAAACCAATTAAGTTAAAATGAAGAATCTAATAGATTTTTTTTCTTTTTCTAGAATCAAATGTAGATAACCTCTAGTTTTGTTCCTATTTTAAAGATTTAAAATGATGTTCCCCCAGAAGTGGAAAAGAAAAATATTTTTGTGCCACTGGGCTATTACATGGTGATCTGGGTAGAACTTTCAGGGTTCTACAGTTTTTGCTGTTTGTCCTCTGTGACATCATTTCTCCTCTATGTAAAATCAAGTCTAGAACAATCTCTGCCTCTGGTGTGAGAGGTGTTCTGTGTGCAGCCACACTCGAGCCTGCTCTCAGATCATCTTGGTGCAGCATCATGCAATAACCCACGCCCTGACAGCCAGGCCCTAATGATTTGAGGAGAAGCAAATGTAGATCTGTGATGTGCATTTAACTGATGCTTCTGCACATAAAAATGACTTTAAATCTCAGAAATCTGGGGGTTTATTTGCTCACAGAGTATTACTTGAGCGAGAGTCTTTCTCGTGGTTGTCTCTGTGCCACCAGCATGTAAATAGGGGTAAAGATGCCATTCTCACTGGAGCTGGGAAGATCTAGAAACTTGAAGCTAAAGTGCTGTTGATTTTACACGTCCTTAGTGTCTCCAAGAGCCATGAGAGAATGTGGTTCTAGGAAGTAGCAATAACATTGTGAGTTATTGCTCACAATGGGCTCTGGACCCAGATGTTACAGAAATGAGGACTGTCCTTGGAAGCTTTCCCAGTACTGATGTACCACAGTGTCCTTAAGGATCATCACAGAGCCTTCAGGGCAAAGAGTTGTTGGATGGAGGAGTCTTCCCCCCTCCCCTCCCCTCCCCTCTGACAATGTGCTTCATTCCACAGTGATTTTTTGCTGAAATCACCTCTCTCTCACTTGTGATCAAAGCAGGGTCAGGTGAGAGTGTGCTGAGGCTCCAAGGCTGCCTCTGTGTCGCTCCTGGGTCAGCACGAAGGCTCTGGGTGCCCCGAGAGTTCTCCCTGCACTGACTCCCAGGACAGGAGATGAAGGGCAGCAGCCTGGCTTTTTTGTGCCCGTGAGGAGAGCAGAGCAGCTCCCTGCATATCTGAGAGTAAAACATTGCCTTAAGCTTTTAAAATAAAAGTAAAACTTCAAACAGATCCTGTCATCTGCAGCGGGCGGCAGCTGGGAGGAGAACAGTGCTTCCTTCTTTGAAACTCAGATGACACCTGGTCAAACTTCAAAAACAAACAATGTTTTTACTCTGGTCTGGCTGAACATTGCTTTGCAGATGAATTAGCTGTTTCAAGCGCCTGCCGCTGTTGAAAAATTTAGTATTTTTCAGCTTGCTTTTTCTAGATGTGAAGGAATGAAGGAGGCAGAATGTCTCCTGTCACAGCTATCCACAGAGGCTCCATGGTAAGAATCTGGAGAGCTGAGGAAGAGCTGTGTAGTGCATCTGTGGGTGCCAGGTGACTCAAATAGTTGAAATAGCAGACAAAAATCTGCATCTTCTGCCACTTTCCAGAATAAGCTGAGGATGTTAATGCTGTACCTTTAAGGACCATATTCTAATTACACTGAGATATTTCATGGCATGTACTGGATTTATTTAGCTTTGTTGCTAACCTTCCTGGGTGGCTAAAGAATCAAGCTCTGCAGCATAGCAGAGGTGTATGTTAATGTCTGATAAAATCCCAGTGAACAGTAAAATATTGTATTCTTGACCTGCCTGTGGGCTGGTACAATACGTAATGTCCTTAATATTTTCATAAATATTAATCAAGTCAACTCTTCTAAAATGTTTGTAGCCTTTTTCATGCAACCATTGTCTGGTTCTGTGGAATACAATGAATTTCTGAATTGAAGAGTACAAACTGTAGGTTCTAAAAGCTATTTAAAACTTGCACTGAAAGTTGTCAGATTGTCAAGTCCTTTGTAATGTCCTGTTTCCCTAAGAAAGAGGCGGAGTTTCTGGTGTCCTTTCTGTTGCTATTGCAACTCTCACACTTACTGAGGAAAGAAATCAAAACTCTTTATTATAAAAAATCAATTTATTATTATATAAAAATTGCTACAGCAATTACCTGTAACTGCGTGGATTTTCTATAAGTTCTATTGCTACTGGAAAACCTGGAGGCAGGTATTGCCTCCCCAGTAATTAATAAAAAAATTAAAGAAGAGAGAGAATAAGTATNAAGAGCTGTGTAGTGCATCTGTGGGTGCCAGGTGACTCAAATAGTTGAAATAGCAGACAAAAATCTGCATCTTCTGCCACTTTCCAGAATAAGCTGAGGATGTTAATGCTGTACCTTTAAGGACCATATTCTAATTACACTGAGATATTTCATGGCATGTACTGGATTTATTTAGCTTTGTTGCTAACCTTCCTGGGTGGCTAAAGAATCAAGCTCTGCAGCATAGCAGAGGTGTATGTTAATGTCTGATAAAATCCCAGTGAACAGTAAAATATTGTATTCTTGACCTGCCTGTGGGCTGGTACAATACGTAATGTCCTTAATATTTTCATAAATATTAATCAAGTCAACTCTTCTAAAATGTTTGTAGCCTTTTTCATGCAACCATTGTCTGGTTCTGTGGAATACAATGAATTTCTGAATTGAAGAGTACAAACTGTAGGTTCTAAAAGCTATTTAAAACTTGCACTGAAAGTTGTCAGATTGTCAAGTCCTTTGTAATGTCCTGTTTCCCTAAGAAAGAGGCGGAGTTTCTGGTGTCCTTTCTGTTGCTATTGCAACTCTCACACTTACTGAGGAAAGAAATCAAAACTCTTTATTATAAAAAATCAATTTATTATTATATAAAAATTGCTACAGCAATTACCTGTAACTGCGTGGATTTTCTATAAGTTCTATTGCTACTGGAAAACCTGGAGGCAGGTATTGCCTCCCCAGTAATTAATAAAAAAATTAAAGAAGAGAGAGAATAAGTATAGTCATGCCTTAAATGGCTACCTAGAAACAGAGACTAGATAGGAATAAAGGAAAAAGATGATATTTATCTGAAAGGCCTTCAGATGCACACTTTGGGCTCCAGAGGGTCCTGCCTCAGTGGATCCCAAAATGGACGACAGGTCATGAGTTCCTCACACTTTTTTATCAGCATCAATTCACCAACCAGAACCCAGCCAATGATGTGATTTCCCCCAGTCTTGCCTCTTTCTCCCTAAGATGATGATTTACAGTTCTTGTTCTGGGTGTCCTTGGAGAGCAAGTTACAGAGGTTTGTTATGTCTGTCTTAGCACAGAGAACAGCACTTAACAAGCTACAGGAAACTTCAGAGTTACCCTAGCAGTACAGAATTTGAGCAAAATATAAAAGTTAAAACCTAAGGCATGTAATGTTTGATAGCCCAGAAAAATGTGCCAATGAGGGGAAGCAAGAGAAAGATGAGGTGTTGGGCTGATAGAACAACCCATGTTCTTCCAGAACAGAGGCAGCTCTGGGTGGTATTTTTTGAAGCTGAAGGAGCTGATGTTACTCAGATGGAAACCTCTGCATGGATAGAGGAGAAAGGCAACCTTGTAGAGACAGAATTAGCAAAATATGTTGAGGATGGGTGTGAGGAATTGGAGAGAGTTTGGATGGGCTGTGGAGGGAATAGCAACTCCAGGTGGGCTTGAATTCACCCAAGAAGTTTTAGAGGAATTCTGTAGCACGTGGGAGCAGGCTGTGGGTGACTGAGCACTGTGTTGGCCTCACAGGTACAAAACATTGCTGACAATCCAGAGTGGAGAAGAGGGACCAGGATAATGATATTTGCCCAAAGTTTTCAAGAGCAGTGACTGATAAATATGGAATGTATGTAAGGCTCTATCAGAGTGGCATTTATTTTCTCATACAAAAACTCTTAAAACAGTTTGTATAAAGTCTTTTTAAAAAAAGTGAATTCTTGAGCAGAATTGAAGTCAGACTAAACTTTGAAACTGAAATTACTTCTTACTCAGGTAAGTCCCTAATTTTATTTTTTACATTATTTTAATTTCTTTTTTTATCTTATCATTCAAGATTTGAGAAGAAGCTATCCAGAGATGACTTTGTGTGGAAAAAGATAGACTGAAAAGCCCAGCAGAACAGTAATCAAGGAAGGGGGGGAGGGTGTGGAGAAACTTCTGAGGAGTGATGGGAGCAAGGGCCAGAATTCGGGAGTGAAGGCAGTCCCAGAAAGGAGAGGCATCTGGTTTGATCCAGCCAGGCTCAGATGTTCTGAGGCAGCAGGCACAGGCTGACACTGCTCCTTGCTCACTGCGTCTCACAGGACTCTGCTTGGAGGGAAACACTGAGGAGCAAAAATCAGACTTGACAGCTTGGCAGGTTCAGGCACCACTTCAGAATTTCTCGGTGGACATGCTTTTGTAGTTGAGAGCCCAAAGTGCTTTGATTATCAAGGTGAATTACAAGGTGTGCTTCTTTTTTCATCCCCCACCTCTGCTGCTCTTGGCTCCCTGCAGACTGTGCAGCTGAGGAGGGTCCCAGTCCTGGGAGGTGCTGATGCATCAATCCACACCAATCTTCTTGACAATCATAATATCCTCAGGTATCACTGTGTGGAGAGAAACATCTGCATGGTATGAACAGAGTCACACAAAATCTGATACTAATGATAAATGACTGCTTTCTTATTACAAATTGCAAATAATATTTTTTAAATAACTAAGATGGTACAGGGCCCATGAATCCTCAGCAAATGAAAAGCACTTGGTGCCATACTGAGAAAAGTAGGTTCTTTAGTCACAGTAGCAAGATAATTTAAAAAATTCTACTAACATCAAATATATTTCTCCTCATACTTTAATAATTCCTAATGCCATTCTTAGATTCATTTTTATTCCTATGAGAAGAAGCAGGAATTATCTATTATGCCATTTTCTTTAATGTACTGGCTTCCAAGATTTGATGCTGTAGTTGGTTGGTGAAACTAGGGGGACTTACAGAACAAACAGTCACTGCTGTATGACTCCAACCAGATCTACAAGATGTTGCTACGACCTAATGTTTGTTTGTTTTAGTGAAATGCAGCAGCATTTGTCTGCATGGAAACTGTAATTTAACATTAGGCAGTGGAATTCGACTATGCTATTGCAGGCTCTTTTTTATTAGAGACCTTCATGTATGCTTTTGGATTCTGCAAAAAATCTATCCACAGGAAGAAATGAAGAAAGGTTTGGAGTCAATGATTTTAAAGTGTTGTTTTTTGTTATGACCCATCCTTTAGAGCCACTGCCCAGGCCGGGTCAGCAGTCACACCAAGGTGACACTGTACATGTAAACCAGCAGGACCAAAGGAATCTCCTGGAGATGTCGAGAAAGGAACAGGCAGGAAATTCAGTTTCATCAGGGACCATTTCAAGTCCCACTGTGGAAAAGTTTCAGCAGTGATATGCTCAGGGACCCTTCTGTTTGTCAAGCTCCAGATTGTGTTTCTGGTGGTGTTAGAGCTGTGTGTGCTTTTGCAGGATTACTGCCCAATCCCATAAAAGTTACACAGGCCCTGGACCTCCCAGATAATTCCCTGTGCAGGCACCATACAGCTCTGCAATGCACTTCCAGCTCGTCAGGTACTTCTAGAGGAGTCAAGTACTGAGCACGAGCTGCCCAGGTGGGCAGGAGATGTGCAGCACATCCCAGGGATGTGTTCTGTCTGCACATTCAGGGAACTGCTGGAATCATTATGGACAACACAGAAATCTTGGAAGTGTTTTTACCATCAGTGTTTAGATTAGAGGGTTCCATTAATTGCATCTTTCAGCTGCAGAGCGAGGAGCTGAAGCAAGGCAGAACTCAGTGGGTGAGGCAGCTCAGGGAGCTGCTGTGCTCACCTGGGAGCCAGGGAGGAGGAGGAGGGGGAGGAGAGTGTCAGCCTTCATCCTCTGCCTGGCCACTGAACCAGCCAATCCTCCCAGGGAAGGGATTTGGAGATTACTGCTAATGAAAGGTCCATGGACAGTGAGCTACAGAACACTTTTTCTGCTGGCTTTGGAGTTGTAAATGCTGAGCTTCACGCTATACATTAAACAAGGCTGAGACTTGAAAGACACCAACTCCCCTCTAAGCATTAACATAAAAAAGAGTTGTAAGACTAATGTTAATGACAAAGGTCTCTGTTGGCTATCAGTGGAATAAAATTATTTTGATTTGTGCCTTGAAATAGTCTTTAAAACCTAATTCAGGCCTCACTGCAGAAACAGATGGGTTTTATTTATGCTTTTACTGCTATTGATAGCTATGAAAGAAACGTGAGATAGTCTGTATGTTCTACTTAGGACTTTTGAACACTTATTTAATGAAAAGATATAATGATTTATTTTTTTTAGAGGATATTGAATTCCTGCATAGTTCAGTAAAGCCTTTAGTTACCAGATTACATATTAAATTTACCAGTGGTAAGAAACTTCTTTGGAGTGGCACGATTAGTTTTCAGTCATCTAACTGGCTTTATGTAACACATCATATTTAGCAGCTGAGCCATCTGTTAAGGTGTTTTATCAGTCTGAACTAATACAGGAATGAAAAGAAAAAAGTTGTATTCATTTATTGTGCAAGGAAAAGAACTATTTCAGAAGTCTTTCATTCAGTTCCCCTGTGTACAGTATTCACTGTGTGCATGGTGTTTTCAAGTATAGCAAAATTTTAATTTCAAAACTAGCTTGATTAATTTCAAAATCTTTGATAAACTTCATACTTTTTATACAAGGAAACAGTCTTAACATAACATCATTTTCTCTCAAGCTTACAAAGCCTACTATTTTTGCCTCACAAATATATTTGGGTGGGCATTAGATTTCCTTTGGGATTCTCAATCTCATTATTTTTATCAATAAAAAGTCTCTGCTGGACAAAGGAATAAATTACATAAAAATGAAATATGAGAGGTTACATGAGAAGCTCAGGTTTTGCTTAGTCTAATCCAATATCTTTGGCCAAACGTCTCAATGTCAAAGGCTTTATAAGTATTCTACAGGATCAGTCTCTGGCAAAGAGAAATCAATAACCAGGTAATGGATTTGATTAAAATTTTTCCCTTCCACCCAGTCCCACAAGCCAAATGTTTCTACCCATACTAGTCTCTGGCACATGGAACTGTTGGTTATTCTCTGTGGGCTTTTGAGATGTAAATATATACATAAAGTATGTTTTCATTTCAGAGAGCTCTGTTAACTCTTGGTGAGTATCTATTTCAAGAAAAAACAGTGTTTGTATCTCTTTTTTATTTTCTTTAGAGAGCTCAGTTCTGCAGTGTGCTTTTGGAAAATATGGACTGATAACAACTGTAACTTTGCTACGGATTTAGATCCTGATTTGTTATTCAGAAGTTGCCTTTTTTCGGCAATTCCTGCCATGCTGAGGAGAATTTCCTCACACAGGCTGGGGTTCCCAGATGTCCAAACTTCTGGAGATTTTCTTTGTTGTCAAATCCTCAGGTGTCTGCTTTACCCCAGTGCTTCTCATCTTCTGGCTCTGAGGTGGTTGCAGTGGGTTGAGTGGGTTGCAGCCCACATGCTGTCTGGAAGGTTTTCCTTCAGAAACATTCATAATTAGGCCATTACTGTTCTCCAAGGATGATACTTCTCCTTCAAAGAAGTAGTTTTCCCCGTCAATAAAAAGACCAAAAAATGTTCCTATTGCATGGAACCTGAAGAGTCTATCATTATATTGATTTTAGAACGCAAACAGTGTGCAATTCCATAGTGTGCTTACTGAATAGGCTTTGCTTTTCATCCAGAATGACCAGGCTTTGATGAAAAACTACCTTTGGCTCGTATTTCTTAGTTGGTGGAAATACTGACCACTCCGAGTCAGTGATTCACTAATAACATCTCTGTTACAATAATTCAGCGAGCTGCAGGAGAGAGAAGTGCTGAGGACAGCTGGAGAGAGGAGAGGGAAGAAGTGGTTGGCAGAAGCAGCAGTCCTCCTGTTGAACAATTCAAATGTATATTTGCAATAACTACAGGAAGAAAATCCATTGTAATAAAATGTTGCCCTTTGCTGAAAGCACTCTGTAGTTGCTTTCATAGGTGGCTTTACACACATGTTGAATTTCAACACCTGTGACTGAAAACATGTTGATAAACTAATGCCATTTCTGCTGATTAATTTGTGGCTCCTCCATCACAAGTGGAAAATATCTCTTTAAAGGCTCTTTAAAAAAGACCTCAATCTTTATACACACAATGTGTGACCTTGGATACAGTAGAAATCCTAAAGGGGATAAAAAGTTAGTTGGTCTTTGTGTACTATTGTTTAAATTATTATTTAATTACCTTATCTCCAAAATTTAACATTTAAATATTATTCTTGCCCATAAGGTAATGTTTTTAAATGTACTGAATGCTTAGCTTACGTAGAAATAATGTTATTTTTCCTAAGTGATGATCTTGTGTGGTACATTCTCCCATTATCTGAATTTTTGACCTGAAAACAGACATATTTAATTTTGGGAGCTTTAAAGCAATCTGATACTAGGTTGAAAAGACACTGTGATTATCAATTTCACAAAACAGGTGTCAAGGTTAATCTTTCTCTTCCTGACAAAAGTTTATTTAGTTATTCAGAATCACTATTTTGATGTAATTGTTCTGACTTAGAAATTGCAAGGAAACTTTCTGATCAGCTGTGTGGGTAATTAGATTTGGTGTTTACTTGAAAGAAAGAAATAAATTTCTCTATGATAACCACTTTGATAGAGAAAGGGTGGAGGAATACACAGTTGAAATGTCTTTATAGAGGATCAATAAAATGGGATATTTCTAAGCCTATTAGTTCAGCTTCAGTGAAGCCATGAGTGTGTTCCCTGAAAGTGTTGCAGAAATTTGCCTGCTGTACAAGGAGTTCTTGGTTCCTCTTGCTGCACATCTCCCTGTTTTTCAGTTCCTGCAGCTCTTGCTGCCTGGAGTCACCAGAAGCAGTTCAGTTTTGCTCATCATTGATTTAGGCTGTGAGAAAAATCTGTTGTTTACTGTGGTGGGTTCAGATTTTGAGTAGCTTAGGTTTCCTTCTGGCTTCATCAGCATGTTGTGCCAGGGAGCTGGAGTTGCAGAGGGAACTGCCAGATATCTCTCTGGGGTTGGGGAGTCTCAGTTCACTGCTCTGATCCTGAACGTGTTGCTCTCGCTCTGTTCAGAGTCGTTATACACGTCGAAACATCTCTCTTAATAGAATCTCTTGTGTTATGTTTCTCTGAGTGCAATTATAATCCTGATGCCTTTAACATCCTCAGTTCATTATTGCTTTCTTCTGTGCAATAAAGGCAATTGCATTTTCCCTCAAGTCTGCTGCAAGGGTTCTAGTGGAGTGGCTAAGGAGATATCTGGGTTTGTTATATTGTTAAAATGAGCCTTTCCTAAAGTGCAGCTGTTAAAATAACAAACATTAGTGTTAGAGTTGACTAGAGAATGGCAATTCAATTGAGGCAGTATCTAAGATATTTGAATTGGAAATAACCCCCAAATATTTAGAGTGTTTACAAGATTTTGTCTGGAGCACAAACTCCAGGTATGAATTGCAGAGTCATTTATTGTGTTTTTGTGTTTCCCCTCAAGCTGTGTGGCTGCAGTAATCTGGGGAATTCCAGGAACAAAATAATTGCTGTAGCACAGGTAGCAGGAGAAGCTGTCCAGCTGGGAATGAGCATCAGGACTTGTTTGACTGCTGAGGGACGTGGATGTGGAACCAAGTTTATGGTAGTTATTTCCTTTGCCTCTGAGTAGTGTGTATATAAAACAAATGGGGAACAGATGGAGAAGGCCATGGTGTCCATGGTTTAGATCACCTGTGAGAGTTGTTGGGTTTGAAGGGTTTTCTGGTGTCTCTCCTCTCTTGAGCAGTCAGTGTTTAGGCTGCGTGGCCTCGTGGATGAAAGTCCAATTTTCATGCAAAGCCTTTCACAGAAAGGGTGGAAATTTATATTCACTTTGCTATTCTGCTTTCTCTTGTACCAGCCCAGGATTCTGCTCATGTTCAGCACTTCCATTCCTCCTCCCCTCTTGGAGTTAGATTGTTATTGATCACTGTCTCCATTAACTCACTCCTGCCTCCAGGGCATGGCCCTGTGAGATCATCACTTGCCCCAGGTACAAACACTGGGCTCATGCACTGTCCTGGGTGTTTTCTTGGCCTTCACTGTCAGGATCATTACACAGTGTGAGTTAAATATCCTTCCAGGGGCCTGGGAATGTTCAAATCCCAGTGCAGAACTTTCCACTGGCTGCGAAATCTCTGTGCACTCACTGAACTTTCTCTGCATATGAATATGCAGCTTAAAAATGATGCTTTGTACAAACATGCAAATGGGATTAATGACTGTGGTTCATTACTGGCTATTGATTGCGATTAGACATCACTGGACCACCGTTGGGGGATGATAATGGATTTAAAATGACTGAGCCACAACTTTGCATTTCAGAGGAACTGAGACACAGGATTATTGCAGTTAATATAGGTCATAAATCTGTTCTGTACATGGGATTCATGTATTTGAACTCCTTCCAAACTACATTTTTCCCTACTTCAACAGCCCTTCATTAAAATCTGAGGATTTGGAGTCATTCCAGTGGAGGAAAAATGACCCAACTGGATGGGATGGGTGTTGAGATGAAGTATCAGGCTGTAATGGCACACAGTTTAATGTATGTCATGGATATTGATTGGTACTATACATGATTTTATGTGGGCTAAATACATTATTTTAAAAATTTGTTAACAGTGTATAGAAAGACTTGAACTTACACTGTATTGTTTGAGAGAAAGTGTTGGAATGGTACAGAATAGATCTCATTTCCGGAAAATATGGTAGTTTTGCAATGTTTACTCATTATATTTGATTTCAGGTAAAATAGTTATTTCTTATGAAGTTAATGGAAAAGATTTACGTGGCAGTAGGCTACAGGAAGGTGGCACAAGTGGATCCAGCAACACTGTTTGCCTTCAGCATAAGAAGCCTTCATAACTGTTGGACATATCACTGGCCAGGCTCCCAGGAGCTCCCTGCTCCCAGCTGGAGGCCAGGATGCTCCTACCCCTTGCTAAATGGGTGTCTGATTTTGCTGTGGGGTGCTAGACGTGAATTGGCAGCAAGCTTTTAGAAAAGGCTTCAGGTTTTTAAATGCAAAATAATTGTAAAAAGGTAATTCATTGCTGTCTAATTTTTGCCTAGAGCCCTGCATTCTGTACTGCCTGCTGTCTTGCTGACACATGTTTTGCTACACCTAATCTTCAAGTATTGTAACTAGCTTGTCTTTTGTCTTTTCATTTTTATTCCGTACCTGCTGTGCTTCCCAAGTCTCTTAAAAGCCAATTTTACATGTACAAAAGCTGCCTTCTACTAGGCACCTAAATAATTTTAGATTCTTATTTAACCACCTCTAATTACGTGATATTGGGTGGCAGCTAAGCCATTTTTTATACATTAAAGAGTCCAGCTTGCAGTGAATGAGACCACACTCAATAAGTATGAGGGGTACCAAGCTCAGCTACTGGATTTGAATGGGGCAGGCCTGAGTGGTCTGTGTGGTTCTTAACCTGCATTGGAGCAAAATAACAAGAAATCATTCTAACAAAATGACTAAAAATCATTATAATGATCCTGAATATAGAACTATAGGCTGTGTTTTTTTCCAAAACCTTGGAAAAAAGGAGTACTTGAGCACAGGAAGATGTGCAGGTAAGAGCAGTGGGAAAGGCATCAGGTGAAACAGGATTTCTCTGTGGGTGTATGTGGTCAGACATGGCAGCTTCTGGTAGCACTACTCAGTTCAGAAAGGGAAGATGATTTAAGGTATGGAGGACTTGCTAAGTTGAAACTTGTTAGTAAAAGGCTTGAATTTGTTACCTCGAAGTTCATATATACCATACCAGACTCTTTTCTGGTTAGGAGCATGTTGTGTTTAAATGTTTGCAGATGTGAAACTCTCACTTGAAGTGGGAAGTAGCCTCAAGGAAGTTTTCATTGAGAAAGTGAACTTCATTAAATGAAAGTTTGCTATTTTTTTGGTGCCTAGTCCTGGTGTCTGTCTATCCAGAAGCAGTTTGCTGCCAAAAGCTTGCTTTCCTGTTTGCCCTTGCTGTCCCAGCCAGCTGCCAGCCAGGCAGCATGAGGGGAAACACTTCTCCTGGCACAGGTCAATGTATGAGCAGGAAACATCACAGAAAGATCTCACAATTAGGTAATGTAGAGTGAAAAATTGCCTCAAGTTTTGCTCTTGGCATAGTACACATCGACAGGATTCCGAGGATTTCCAGCCAACAGCCTTATGGCAGAGGATTTTGCAGGATGGTTGAGTTTTCCTTCTCCGACAAAAAGCCATGTGCCATCCACCATCTGCTGGTCACTGCCTTGCTTCCTGCCTTTGGAACTGCTTCCTTGGCTTGTAGAATGTCAGTTTATAATTGCTTTTGCATTTTTGAAATTGAATTTATTTTTCTCCTCACCTTTGATGATAAATGAGAAAAGGTATTTTTGTATTTCTACTGCTGATTATCGTGAGACATTCACCTTCTGTATAATTGACATTTCATGTCTCTTATTAAAGTGAGTAAAATTTGGCTTAAGATTATTCTGAAGGATGAAACATATTACAATTACTACATAAAATGGGTCTTAGACACATAGTCCACCAGGATAATTAAGGCAACACCCAAAATGAACCATAGATTCAAATAAAACCCTAGGGGTTCTTAATAAGAAGTGTCACTGTAAATAATTAATGAGTCTCAGAACTCCAGCAACAAAAAAGTGAACTATATCTCAAATCTGTTTCAAGGTTACAAAATCTTAGGAACAAAATCTTTGCTGCTGAGTATTTTGTTCAAACACAGACTAAGAACATAAGGATGGCTCCCCATGCCAGATTTTTCTGGACCAACATCCTGTTCCCAGCAGTGAATACCAGGGGATGCCTCAGAATGGCTAAGAATAGGAAAGTCATTTGTGAGGTTTGGTCTTAGTATCCCACTGGACTCTTTTTCTTATTTCAAAGTATCGTGAGCCAGATGCTGTTTCCATGTAATCCTTGCTGTATTCCTCTTCCAAATCATTGTCCCATCTTCCTTTGGACCTGCAGAGAGTTGGATCCACATCGTTCTTTATAAAGGAACTGTGCAAGCATCCTGCCTGGAGAGGCAGAAAATCACCTGTTGTCTTTTCAATAATTTTAAAGGGAGCATTTTAAATAGTAAATTGACTCCAACATTTTTTAAATTCATCCCAATTTTCCCCTTCTCTGGTGAGAGGAAGATGAAGGGCAGTGGCAACCTAGGAGAACAAAGAAGAGTTGCAACAACTGCAGAGCTGAACTGATGTTTGGCATTTCCATCCCTTACATTGTTTTCCATACCACCTGGAAAATGGGGTGCTTAAATACAGCTCTCATAACCAAAGGTGGGACTTTTCCTAAGTGGAGTTGTCTTGATCCCTGGTTTTAACCTTGTTTCCAAGTAAATGAAACTTAAAAGGATGTATTTCCCCCAACCCCCTTGCACATGTTCCTTGTGCTCTCTTCCACTGTCTCTGGTAACTTTTGCAGGGTAATTCTGGCAAAAATTGGAAGACAGAAGTCTAAAGGCTCAATCAATTCTTGATGTATTTATTTAATCAACAGCTAACATGATGAAGGCAAAAGATGCTTCCATAGGCATTTGGTGTTCATTAGTTCTGTTCTTCATGGAATAACTTTTTTTTCCTAGGCATTTTCTTTCTTTATATTTCCTCTTTGACCAGCATAAAATGTCAGCAAAATTCAAGTAAATTTTAGCAATATTTGCAGTTCTTCCCTTGTACTTTACTCTGCCTGCTGCCAACCTGTGCTGATATTGCAAATAACATAGAGGCTTTTGGAATTTTGCTTTAGAATAATTACATGAATAGAAGTAAATAAAAGAGACATCATTTTTCCAATTAACTGATTGGACTATTGATTTTAGAATGTTTTTCAGTTGTCGTGATGAAAGACCTTACCTCTGTAATGTTTTGGACTTCGCTGTTGTGTTCCTGATGCTTGTGTTGTTTAAGCTCCAGTCAGAAGCTGCCTCTTGCTGCAGCTCTTTTAGGATAAAAAACTTGAAGACAAGTTGGGTTTGGCTTAGTTTTGCTTTGAGAACTGTTGTTGGCCAGCACTGTGTGTAAGGCTTTGCTCACCACCTTTTGGTTTGGGCTGGAGTTGTCTGAGGGAAGGAGCTGTGTCTCAGTTTGTGTGCAGAACACTGGCCATGTCCACAGCCCTACAGAAATAATATATATAGAGAGATAAAATACATATAATAGATAATATATTCAATAATAGATATGTTATATAATTTATCTGTATATTGCATACATAATTTGCATATTTAAATATCTATGTGTGTGTGTGTTGATCTCATCAACACATATAAATATCTCAAAGGTGGGTGTCAGAGGGTGCTGCCAGATGCTTCAGTGGTGCCCAGCGACAGGATGAGGAGCAATGGCCATAAACTAAAACACAAATTCCACCTCAACGTGAGGAAGAACTTCATTCCCTGGAGGATGGTGGAGCCCAGGACAGGGCTGGAGTCTCCCTCTCTGGGGCTTATCACAGAGCTAATGGTACAGATGGATTTATCATTTATTTTGCTTAAGGCAAGATCACAATCCTTGTAAATGTTGAAGGATGGGATGCGTGGTCCTGCTTGGCAGCTGATGTTGTGGAGCAGAAGAGCTTCTCTAGCTCAGTGTTCCTCAGGGTCTTCAGAGGGAACCTGAGCAATCCCCTGGAGCTCCTTGAGGTTCAGATCGAAGTCCATTGTCCAGAAATATTTGAACCAGGAGCAATATTTGAAGCTGCTTTGGCTGTTGGTGTTAGGAGTGACACATTTACAGGGGAGCACTGTCGGTGCAGCTGTTGCCTTCACTCGAGTGGCAGTCCACAAAGGCACTCAGCCTCCTGAAGTGCTGTGAGGTGACTCTGTGCCAAAGGCTCGTGTTGTTGCTGAGCATTAATTATTGATGTGTCTACAGCTTGGGAAGTGTTAATGGAGAGGTGTCTGGTAGTGAGAACAGTGAAGATGGAAGGACCAGGAATGTGTAATGAAAGGAGATGTGTGTGCGTTTAGAATATGGGGGAGGAAGGATTTAAAGCTTGAGAAGTTAATGTTCCATCCCTTTTTGTGGAAGGTGGAATTAATGTTTCCAATTTTTTTCCACTCTGATTGTTTCTGGAAGGACAGGTTTAAAGTATCAATTAGGAATACCAAAAATCACTGAAAGATAGAACTTAATGTACATTTAATGTTTGAAAAATAGTCTATCCAGAGAGGCAAGATGGGTTACCATGGGCTCTCCATTGGTAAGATTCTTCTGTACGAATACTTTAATCAATGTAGGCATGTTTCATCCCATGTGGTCCCTTAGTCTCCTAGAAAGTATAAACACAAAACCCCCAAAATCAAACCAAACAAGACCATACAAACCCAACTGATTGAGATCCACAGAGCACCACACACAAAGGTGCTGCTTCTTTACAAAAACCCTACATTTCTAAAAGTTGGCAAAGTTACTTGCATATATGTGAATGTGTTTGAAGTGACAGATTTATGTTTTTCTTGTCTCCTAGTATCTTACCTAGTTCTTTGGCGTGTTTGTTGAAAAACAATTAAAGTGTTTTATTCTCCTCTGAGTTAGATAAATGCACACTGCACAGGATTTGCTGGAGCTTGAGAATTAAAGTGGAGTTTCTAATGTCTGATTTTCATATGGTTTTAGTATTAAAATCAGCATGCATTTTGTTGGAAAATCAGTCCTATGATAGAGGACTATGTGGGTACCATACATGGTTAAACTGACAGCCTAAGTCATGAAAAACTGCTGCTTTTTCTGATATATTTGTTTCTTCCCCCCACATGCTCTTATAAAGAAAAATAACACGGTAAAAAAATGCAGCTGTGGGTAACAAAACATTACCTCACAATTTGGAGTGTTTCTTTTTATCTCTCAGGACTGAAAAATGCTGCAAATCAGAGAAAGTGTGTCATTACTGAACAGCTATTAAATAGATAGGGTTTTTTCTTAATAGCAGCATTTTGATTTAGGTGTCTGACTTGGCTTGACACAGCACTTTCCTGTTCATTATGTGTTTGTCTGGCCTGAATCCCTGTGTGTGCCGAGGCTTTCCTGACCACAGAGTGCAGCCCCTGTGCTGGAGCAGCCCTGAGAGCCAGCACTCCCACCAGCACCATTTGTGCTTCCCAGAAATGCCAGCGTTACGTTCCTGCATGGATAATCGCAGATCCCCTTCCTTTAATGACCTGATGCTTTTTTATGCACAGGGAATAATGGGGAAACTTCTGTTCCAGGGGGCTGGAGCATTGGCTCCCTCTGTTCCTGAGTATTTTTGCCCTTACTTCCACTGTCAGTCTTTCCCTCAAAACTGTTTCCTGCTGCACTTTTGTTTTCAATCTCCACTATTTTTTCTCCTTTGAACTGTAAGGAGTGCTAAATCTCACTTGTAACTCCTTCCCCTGCTGCAGATTGCCAAATTGAATTCATTTGAACTACCTTCCTGCTCATATATGTTTTCTGAAAGATTTTCATCACTGCCTGGATGGTGTATTCTTGAAATTCAGCCCAAGGAACCAGTTTTTCATGTAGAATTTTAGGGATTATATATTAAAAAATGCATAAGCCATAAATCTCTTTTTGTGATTCACAACAGTGGCAGTGCATGTTTCCCTCTGAATCAATTGCAGATTTCATCAGTCCCACTTTATACCTGACTCTGTTTTAAACTCTTATTTCATAAAAGTATAAGGGCTGTGATAATTTGTCATTCCTCTAATTTTATCTATCTCCAGAAGCAAGATCTGGCTTATTAAAAGTGCAAGTGTTTCATTAACAAAAGCACATTTATTCCTGACAGCTCAACAAAATTAGAGTTTCCTCCAAACCTCTACTCGGACTTCAAGCCTTTATGCTCTGGTATAAGACAAAAGCTTCAGAATTAATACCTGTGCAACATTATAAAAAAAATGTTGAGAGATTAATCTCTCAGAGCTTTGTCTTAGGCATGGGGGTGTAACTGCCTTAATGAATATTATAATGATATTTTCACAAAAAGTAGCAACCTAAACCTCAAGTGTTAAAGATAGTCAAAATCTTGGGTAGGTGATCTTTCATAGTGGCAAGTTCCCCCTTAAGATCTCTCAGGTAAATGATGCACATATTTCAAGCTGTCGGAGTAGCTACTTTTACCAAACAATTCGGTGGACATCTATTGGAAAAAGAGAAAAGGGAGAATATAAATTAAAGGGTTGACACCACAGGTCCCAGATCTTTTTTTTTTTAATAAACTGCAGCAGTGAATTAAACATCTCTGAGTGTATTCTTACTTGAAGTTTTACAGTAGTGCTTTGGATCAACCCTTGAGCTGTTTTCAGTCCCCACAATTTTATATCCAGAAATTTGGAAGAAGGATTTCTACTGCCTGTGATAGTACCTTTGCCATTATTCAAATAAAAGACTTCATTGTGTCCTAAGGGCAAGGTCATCATATTGATGTTGCTCAGATAATGGCAGAAATTTGTGTGAAAATCTACAGCTTAACTATTTTTGACCTATATTTCTTTGTTGTATCCCCAAACATTTTTCCTGTTTTTTTTTTGTTTTTGTTTAGTATGAAAACAATTGAAACAAATTTTTGCTTGGAAAATGAAAACCTTCTTCATTCCTGGGAAGGCTGCATTAACTTTTTTTACTGTTTTAAAAGAGTTTGGGATGAAGGCATTCTAGATGGATTTATCTAATTTCCTTAGCTTGACAGGAATTATATTAGGAAGCCAAATTACAGGATACATGGATACGTTTGTGGCAGTGAAGCCCTGGGAGCTATGAGTGTGGCTTTGGAAATTAAGCCTCAGAAATTGGTTGGGAATTCTCTGAAGGGCTTTTTGAACATTTGATCAAGGAAGATTCATGAATTTCCTATACTTGGATTTTGAACAAATTCTTCTTGAGGTCATTTGACAAAAACTCTGAAGGAAGCAAAACTGTCCTGAATAAAAAGAAATTTATTTCATGAGTCTAAAAACTGGTGAAAGGGTAGGAATCAAATGCCACTTTCAGGTTGGAGAAATTAATTTCTGAGCCCCACAGGGATCTGTGCTGAGACCTGAGTTATTAAGAGGATCTTGGAAATTGGGGAAGGGAATGAGGTGGATGAGTTTGCAAATTAGCCTGGGCAGTGAAAAGGAGCATGTGGAGAATGACAGGAAAATATTCCAGTCTCAACAATTGACTTGATGGTGAAGCAGCAGCTGAAAATCTGTGCAGGTGAACACAAAGTAAAGCACAGGGGAAGAAATGGTCCTAAGATAAGAACAGATGATATGTATGAATGTGTCTAATTATCAGTACTCAGGAAGGAAATCTTGCAGCTGCTGTGGCCAGTTTGCTGAAAATTTCTGTACAGTAGTGCCAAAGATGGTAATTAAACTGGAAGAACACAGAATAAACCTGGAAACAGTGCCACTGCATACCTTCCTTGGGTACCTGTTCCTTCCCTTTCAGCTGCAAGGGTGCTGAGAGAGACAGGAAATGTGCTCCAAGGGTTGGAATCACCTCTGCACAAGGAAGGAGTCGGAGTCTGCATCCTGGCAGTGGAACAGGACAGGGCCCTGTCCCACCACAGCTAGTCCCACACTTAGACATGGCGAAGGTGTACTCAGTGTTTGCTTTTAATCACAGTAGTAGAATTAGAAGGATGAAATGAAATGAAGTAAGGTATTTAAGACCCCAGAAGAGCTTTTCACACAAGGCATAATTAAATTTTGGAATTCATTGACATAAGAGATTGCGGGTGCCAAAGGTTTGCATATGTTCAAAAATCAATTACTCACAGGGAAAAAAAAATCCATGGATTCTTCTTAAGCACAAAGAAATCCTGAGCCACAGGGTAGGTCTGGGAGGGTTTAATAAGAGAATCACTCCACATACTTTCTCTTACTATTTTATTAAGAATCCCCTTCTAGTTACATAAAATGTTACAGATATAACATTCTTAGTTTGAAGCCATATGTCCATGCTTAAAGGAAACAGAATTATACTAGTTTATATCTGAGATTTGGCCAAAAAAATCTGAGCTGAATGCTGTATTTTTCATTTATGTAACGTATCAATGACCCCAAGAGATGGTGAATGTGTTGAAGTGTTTATAGAGAGTTAGAAAAAACAAAATTAGGTTGCTTTTAAAAAATAAATTATATGTTGAAAATTGTATGAATTTGGGAAATTAGGAGACATTCTTCCCTGAATCTGTCTTGCTGTATTTTGAAAGCAGTCCTCTGGGCTTACTTTATTTTACCAATGAACTCATAATAGGCTACAAAAAATAGGAATTTATTTGAAAGCCATATTTACCTTCCTATGGGGGATAGCAACTTCCTATCTTCTTTTCTTTTGATAGAGTATTAATACATGGACACTTCATCTATAATGTGTCACAAAACTGTGCATAGTAAAAATAGGAATGTTTCCAAAGATCATTTTTATTCCTGTGTATTTTAAGGTAAAATCAGCAATTGCAACTTAACCTGTCTCTCGAAACGGAATTGAATTATTTTGCTTGAAACCTCCTGACCTCTCTCGTGGCTCAGACCTGTTTTTATTCCTGGAGCAGTGGCACCCAGCTGGTGACATCGAGCGGTGACAGCACGGTGAGGATCTGGGACCTGTCGAGGCGCGGCTGCATCCTGACCCTGCGGGGCCATTCCCGCGCCGTGCACGACTGCACCTGGCACTCCTGCGGGGACTTCGTGGCCTCTGCCTCCATGGATGGCACCAGCAAGATCTGGGATGTTAACAGGTATGTTGGGGATCAGCAAAGCTCTGCACAGCTTTGCCTGTTCTCCTGGGGACCAGGTTCACCCCCAAAGCTCCACAAGAAGGCTTTGCCATCGAGATGAGCCCTTGGGAGAAACTGCCCCCACTCCTAGGTGAACAGCAAACACCAAAGAAATGAAAAGCTGAATGTTTGATATG